>ML736216.1:0-185889 GCA_009193595.1 Aspergillus bertholletiae
TTTCCATCCCTTTTTTTTTTTTTTTTTTTTTTTTTTTTTTTTTTTTTTTTTTTTTTTTTTTTTTTTTTTTTTTTTTTTTTTTTCTTAGTACTGTTGACATTGCAGGAAAGTTCGCATTTCTCTGCCATTGAAATCATTCTCCTTTTTTCTTTCCCCTCTTCCAATTCATTTTGTCGTTTGCAGCTGAGCGACGAGTGACATCATCTGGTTAGTGTCCCCGCCCGACCCTTTGGTTACGTGCCAGTCGCTGGACCGAATCAATTCCATCCGATCTACGCTTCTGATCTCATGTTCTCCAGATTATCGCCAGGAACTTCTTTTCCACGTCTCCTCCCGACCCAACAATTGCGTTCTTAAGCTTTCCAAAATTCTTGTTGCGGGCCTTCCGCTTTGGTTTTCCGCCTGTCGCCCCAAACGTCGCTCGTTGTTTTGCTCTGCATTCGGCCTCAATATTGCCTCTTCCGGTCTTTTTCTTCTTTCCCCCTCATTCTTCCTCTTCCCCCTCCTTCCAGTTCACCCTTGGGAGTGATTGATGTGTCGTTCGTGAGGTCCTGGTGTCATTGTAACCTTCCACGCACTCGACGGCCTCTCTTTGCTTGTCTTTTCCTTGCTTTTTCTTGTTCTGTTCGGTGTTCGGGGATTGGTAGGGAACTCATCCTCTTGCTCCCATCTTCTCCTGTCAGATTGGTGGTGGGTTACGTTGCCCTAACAATCGCTATACTTCTGGGGGGGGTTTTTGGCGTTGTCTTGCCTTTTTGGTCACCCGCGGTCTCGTGAATTCTTTACTCTTTTTTTTACCTTTATTATTATCTCCTCACTCCGATCGCTACCTGTGCGCCTCGTCGTCGCTGTCGTCGCCGTCTTCCTCCCCCCCCCCCCACCTCTCTCTCCCACCAAGCCCACTCAGTCAGTCGCGTCTCATGGCATCTTGACGGCCTACTGTACGTTCCACCTTCCCTTCCCCCCGGTCTCATTAGTGCTCTCCCCTTATTTGCTGTCCCTGTGGCCTTCTCCACTTTTGTACTTTTCACTAGTTGAATCCTGGTTTCGATCGTCTTGGCTTGTCCTGCAGCATTCTATTCCACTTATATCGTCGGATGATAACTAACCAATACCCCTGCTTTTTTTCGGGTTTTCGCAATTTAGTGAGAAACGGCACTGAGGTCGTCGATGTGATACTTCCTCTTTCTCCCAACGCCGGTCCTTTAGTGTGCTTCACTTCTGTGTCTCCTCCTTTTACCCCATAGTTTTCACTCACTCCCCCTCCCCGTCATGGCTGACAGCAGTCTGGGGAAGAAAGAACGGAGGAAAAGTCTGAGTGTATTCAGCCCGTCGACGACCTCGTCCCTATCCGGCCTCGGTACCCACGACCGATCTCCATCCGATGATGCTCAGGTATTGAAGAAGAAACGGCGCAATTCGGGTTTTTTTGGTGGTCGAAACCCTAGTCCGCCCGGTCCAAGCCATGGCCTTGGGCGCCCCGGAACAGCCGATACGAATGCTGCTGCATACGCGGTGGCCATGCCCAGTGGGGCTTGCGAGGCGCCTCGTCCGCGGCGGAAATCAATGCAAAAGAAGCGGGCTTCTGTCTTCGGGTCTCTCCGATCGTTTCACTCGTTCGAGGATGAGGACCGGTCGCTTGGCCGGCCAAAAGGCTCGCCATCCATGGACGATGACGAGATGTCCGATTCTCGACAAGGCATTGGATCTGTGATCTTACATCATGGGGAGATTCAAACCACCGGAGGCATGTGGAGGAAAAAGAGCCAGTACCTCGTCCTGACCGATACCCATCTCGTCCGACTCAAGAGCCAAAGTAAGGCAGCGGACATGTTTCCCTCAATCCCACCCTCCTTTGCCCGATCCGGTCCGAACAATCGCCAGTCAATCACCTCGATCAGTTCATTAGGGGATCCTCAACTCTCCACAACGAGCGATTCTGCGGCGGGCATCCCGCTGAATAGCATTGTCGCGGTGTACATGCTGGACGATGGGAAACCCTCCTCCACCGTGGAGGTGGCATACCTAGATGAGCGCGCTCACAAAGCAACTTTCATTCAAATGCAGACGCCTGATCTACAGGAACTCAACCTGTGGATGGTTGGAATTCGTTCTGCAGCCGAATTAACTCGACAGGGCAACCCGCTGCCGTTTGACCAGCGATCGATTCAATACGTCGTGAGGATGCTCGAATACGAGAGAGACTATGATCCAGAGACCTTTCGCATTTTCCGTGTGATTCAGATGGCTTCCAGCAAGTCTCCGGCGCGGACCTCCTCAGAAGATCTCACCAAGCTGTCCCCCACTGGATGCTATCTTGCCCTCGGTTCGCATAAGCTTCACCTGATCCCTCTTCAAAAGGTCTCCAATCGCGGCTCGGCCGTGTCCTTGAGCGACCTGGATAACGCAACAACGTTCGGGCTGATGAATCTGACTTGCTTGTCTATGGAGTGGGGGGATGACAGCCTGCACCTCACCTTTCGGATCCCCCTGTGTAAGCCCTTCTCGGTCTTTCTAGCGTCCGTCCACTCGCTCGAGATCGCCTTTTGGATCAGACAACAAACGGAATTTTTGCGGCCTCTTTGGGTCAGGCAACCCTATGATTTCATCGTGCCTCGTGACCTAGGGGATGAATCTAACTTCCCTCCGGTGGATCTAAATGAGGATTATGGTTGCTTTGACCGAACGCTAGTCGCATACTCAGCAAGCTATGATATCGACACGTCCAACATTCGTTATTCGATCGATGTGCAATGTGATGATGCACCCTGCTTCAAGCTGCTACCTCCCGCCTCGTCATCTCGCCGCAAGTACACAGCTTTGGAGTTGGTTGCCGTCTTGCGGGCGCTGCGGTACAATGAATCGTTTCGGTCTATTTCATTTAGCGGCGTCAGCTTGGATGCGCTTCAAGGTCTTCGAGACTACCATGGACTAGATAAAGATATGCTTCTTAGCCGTGCCGGCGCTCCGATTCACATTACGGGCCAAGAGAGCCTGTCGGTTCTGTCCCAGGAGATTCGTGCGCTGACGTTGAAGAGCAATTGGCTTCGGCGCTTAGACTTCTCGTACACTCTAAGCCGAACCCCCAAATCCGACAATAAAAGCCACGATCCCGGTTGCGGTATTCCCGAGGCGATATTTCCGATATGTCGCCGAGAGCTGACAAGTGTGGATTGGGTTGTGCTGAACGGCATCAAGCTCGGGGACTCGGATCTCGATTACCTCGTAGACGCAGCATCTCAGGGTGCAAGTCAGATGCGAGCGTTGGAGGTAGGTAATTGTGGCCTATCAGTTCATGACCTTGACCTGCTACTTTCCACCACCGTTGCTCAGGCTCACACTCTGGAAGCAATCAATATTTCAGGTGTGCAGAGCCGGCTGAGCCCTGATATTCTTCAACAGTATCTTGGCTACTTTAAACGGATCAAGAAACTTGATTTGTCACGTATTTCCAGGACGTCGGGACCCGATCCGCTGATAACTGCGGAGACCTTGATCAACTGGCAGCTCGAGGAGCTCTCATTGAGTCGGACCAAAGTGAACCGGGAGACGGTGGATGCAATCGCGACCTACCTGGCCAGTGATCGTTCCCGGGGATTGCGTGTGCTTCGCCTTGACCAATGTGGGCTGACCGGGCAGGACGTGGCTATCCTTTTGCATTCGTCGGTGGTTCCAGATTGTGCTCGCGACCTGCATTTGTACGTCAATGAGAACCGACTAGATTTAGGATGCTCGTTTCTCTTCGACGCACTTGCGAAAAGCAAGTCGCCGCCCCACCTCTCAATGCGAATGATCGACTTCAAAAAGGAAGAGCAGTTTCGGGACTTGGTTGAGGCTCTGCGCAAGAACCGATCCCTGAAGTATCTTGATATCTCGAAAGCCTCCCTTCCACACGATGCAGGGCCAGAAACGTGCAGAGCACTGCGGTTAATGCTCGAAGAGAATGAGACGTTGGAAGATTTGGATATCAGCGGCGACAGTGCCCACTTGGATGTGGCGAGGTTCGGCATCGGTCTCAATTTGGCACTGACTGGTCTGGCAAAGAACAAGTCGTTAAAAGTGTTGAGAATCGAACACCAAAAACTGGGGTTACGGGGCGCAAGTACACTGGCCTCCGTACTGGAGGAGAATGACTGTCTCCGTGAGGTCTATTGCGAAAACAACGACATCAACTTACAGTCGTTTACTGTTCTAGTTAACGGCCTGCAGCGGAACCAGTCTCTATTGAGCCTATCATGTATGGACCGCGATAGGACTCAGTCACTTGAAAAGGTGCGCCGAGAGATTGAAAGCGTCAAACGTGATATGGGTGGCACGCAAGGTTCCACTACGAGTACACTCCGTCGATCACTAAACGCGGCAAAACATGCGACAGTAGGACATAAATCAAGCAAACACTCGCATGCGTCAGGCCACCTTCGCCCCGGGGTCTCGATGCCTAACAATCTGGCAACTGCCGAAACCTCGCCTTTCCTACACCAGGACATTGAAGTGATCCTGCAATCCCTGAATCAGAAATGGGACGCAGAGGTTTCTCGCCTACGTCGTTATCTGTTTCGAAATTTCAATGTGGCTAATGGAATTGAGGCCGAAGCTACTGCACTTGACGGCGACGATGCTGCCAGCGACGGACGTCCCAATACGGCAGCGAGCCTTGCGACGATGCTGGACAACCTCAAGCTTGACGTCACCGTATCTGAAAAGGAAATCCAGCCACCAAGGCTACAGACGAATACACAACCATTTCCAAGAGCAAGTGAAACAAGTAAGCCCAACGAAGCAAGCCATCTTGACAAGACGAATCCACAACCGTTGCCAAAGGCAAGCGAGACAAGCAAGCCCAACGAAGCTAGCCATCTTGACATATTCCGAAGTCTCGACACGGAAACCAACATACAAATCGAGCCCAAGATGCGGCCACAAACAGCTCCTTTCTCTTTTGAGTATGCACCTCAGATTCTGCCGACTGATTATGCCGGTTCTAGTGGGCCCTCATCACGGCTAGCAGTGCCGGTTCCTCCTTTACCATCTATCATAAATAAATCCAGTAGTGTTCGCAGTGCCCGCAGCTCCAGCACCGTTTCTACCAGTGCGGGTACAGCTGTGAGTGCCCGCAGCTCATATGGCACAACTTCGTCAACGCTGAGAGGATTTCTTACGGGAGGTGCATCTAAAGAGCGCAAGCGGGCGGAAAAAATGAAGCCCGCAGGTGTTTGCGTCTCTGGTGACAGGCCGCCGACGCTGCAATGGTCGCCACCCAAACTTGACCTAGGGAACTTTCGATAGCCCTGCCACTCGTTCAAAGCCTTTTCAAAAGAAAGAAAAACAAAACAGGGGCTTTTTTTTCTCCTTTGCTTTCGAGACGAATCACGAAATTTGAGCTACGAGAACTACTGCAATACACTTTCGCTAGTCGAAAGGTTCTATCCCTATGAAATGCCTCGAACACACACACACACACACACACACTCTCTCTCTCTCTCTCTCTATACTTCCGAACCGTCCCTTGATGTCGGTAGGGCTTTTCTCAATCTCACGCCGTGAATCTGGAAGGATTGAAGCTGTTTCCTACCCAGTATAGCTGCTTGGCGTCTCTCATTTTCTCTCCACACGCCCTCAATTCTCCTTGACCTCAGCTAGCTGTCATTTTCTCTAGCCTGTCTTGAGCGTCTTTTCATCGTCTTTACCTTTTTCTCTTACCTCCGTCTGCCTCCGGAAAGGCAATCATCCAACTAACAAGAGACATACTTGGTTTGAAATTTGTGAGTCTGGCGTATCGGTCTGATGGCGTTCACCCTGTGCTATCTATCCCATTTAACCTTTTTTTTTTTTTTTTTGGGAAGCCTAACGAGAAATTCGTTGCTTTTGAGTTCACCTAATGCCCTAATTGTTAATGTCATAGAAGCTGTCGTCATCGGTCTTGAAGATTGGATCATGGGATTGAATTGGGCTATTTTTGGGGGTTTGTAGTATGGTGTTAGACTGGATATATAGCGATACTACTATGTGTGTATGTATATATGTATATATTTTGTGAATATAGACTGATCCAATTATGATACTTGGCTGTGATTCATTGTGACGAGGGATGTTTACGTATAGTTAGTCGCACTTCACTAAAAAAAGACATTCCTCATGTCGTCAGTTTAGTACTAGTGATCTGCATGTTTTCCTCCTCATGGCCCTTCAAATGGGACACAGTATAAATCCAACCTTGGTTTAATCTATATCTCCCGCATTTACTAATAGTTCTTTGCTGCTACAGAGACCAACACTGAGTCTCTCGACTACTGTGTATGAACGACTGAACTTCTAGCTTACTTAGACCTCTCAACGTCATAAGCCTAGTGTCTAGATTGCGCTGAAGGTGAGTGGGATTATATGTCTAAGAACCGGAAGTAATGTATATACCAACTTCAGAAGAAAAAAAAGCGAACCGTGTACACAATGCTATCTAGAACCTAGGCTCAGTACCTTGGGTTGGAACATCAAACAAACGCCATAGAGGAATGGTACAGGCCTAACGCCCTGGATGCAAACACCCCAATCCCACAATCATAAAACTTGAAGTTTGAGGCAATATTATACATAAGATCTTGAGGTATCTGTAGAATGGAGAAGAAGTATTATAAGGTGGATGAATGAATGGGACACACGACTGCACTCTTGCTGGTTCTCGAATTTGGCTCATTAGACTGAATCGTCCAGTACAACGATGCCACTCTCTTTGTCCAACTTGTTTTCTCTCTTGCGGTACTCTCTTCCATTTTTGCTGATCTCCCGGAGTCGCCGGATGTATACATTGTTTGCGACATCTGTCTCATCCTCGCCGCGGCCCGTGAGGGCCTTCTCCCGACGTTTTTGACATGCTGCATACAAGGCATATGCTTTTTCTCCCTTCAATTCGCTTAGTTCGTACTCGACGTTCCAGTAGTCGTCTGCCTTGAGGTCGTCGGGCCGGTCAACGATTCTGTCGTTGACAAAGTTCTTAGTCACAAGAGTCATTGCAAGCAACTCGCGGCCATTGCTAGAGACTTTCTCTGCGACTTCACCTTCAACTTCCGTGAGGAAGGTCTCGTCAAGCGGCGCTGATGAGTCATATTCCGCTTCTAAATCGTCGGGGCCAGATGAGCTCGTCTCTTCATCAACTGATCTAGAATGGCTAGAGTGCTGAGGCTCTTCTTTACTATCTGTAGATGGGACATCCCCTCCCTCAGAGGGGGCTAGATTCAAAACCCGTCGCTGGTACGCATCAATTTCAGCCTGGTTTCGGGTCTGAATGGAGTGGATTTCATCATCAGTGACGGGTTCGGCAAAGATGTACATGAATGGAGTTTGGGCGTCTCGGGTTTCGAAGTGAAGACGAACGGACTTTTCGGGGAACCTGGCTGTGACTTTGTCTAGAATTTTGTTCCACAGTGCGAGACTCAGACGAAACTCTGTGTCACCTAAGGTCGTGTCATACTGGCCATGTAGTGTTTGATCCATTTCTGGCAAGCTGACGTACTGGAACCCGAAGATCCGCTCAATGTTGTGAAAGGCAACGAAAATACCATCCATACGGCCAATTCGCACCTGAAGAGAGTATTTAAGAAAAGCAGCTCGGATCATGTCGTAAAACTCGCGTTCGTAAGATTCAAACGCGCCGTAGCGGTTTTGGATCTCATAACCCAGACCACGTTCGAAGTTACGAGCGTCCATTCGAATGGAGACCACAGCCCTCGTTTTAAGGTCGAACATTCCAGTGCCAGGAAGTCTGGGATCATACGCATCCAATTGAGATCTCATGAGAAAATCGCCGAGCGTAGAATAGTGGTAGGACTCGGGAATCGCCTGCTCCTCCTCCGCAGAAATTTTATTCTCACTCGACCGCCTGTAGCGCTCAAAATCATCCTTCGGTAGTGTAAGGAGTTTCTCCATTGATTTTCCCAAGTTCATTAGGATATTTGCAGACTCAAACTCTTTATCAGCGTCGATGGCGTAGACCCCATCTTGGTATCGGAGAAACATGGCTGAAGGAGCACGCAGGAGACGTGTGAAGGACCTTAATTTATCGGGAAAGCCCTGGGACAATGTCCGAATATCAACTCCCCTCCATGCCGAAAGGAGATAATGAAAGTGTGACAACACCGAGGTCATGCTCGAAGATGATCCTATGTACTTCTTCTTTTCCTTCATCGCTATATCCCGGAGCGTGTGATCCTTAGAAGAGGTGATATAGTCTTTCAAAGCATCGAAATCGAATTCGGTAACGGGCATAATCTGACCCAAGTAGGGGTCAAAGTTGTAAACACGAGACCGGGGGTCCCGAAGATGGTAAACACCAGGACTGGAACATAAGAGTAAGCTTGGACCCATGTATGAGACAGACACTCGGGTTACTTACTTGAACAGAACCCTATCAAGGCCAAAAGAAAGTCGCGGAACAGGCGCCGTTTCAACATCCAGAGCTAGTGACATTTTAGAGTGCATTCGATGGAAGTAATTGGTAGTAATACGTACGAGTCAATTTTAGGTCGTTGGACTCAACCTTGCCCATCTCCTTTGCGTGTATAGAACTCATAACGAACGACAAGTTCTTGGGGCTTTCCTGTTCTCTTATGCTTGTAGCTTTCGTTGAATCCATATGAGACACGATGGATTGGAGAGACGACTTGATACGAGATGACTAACATCGTTTAGCGACATCAGCAATACAGGGGCCATGAGTTATGCTCACTGAATCTTCTTGAGTCGCTGCTGCAGGCTGCTCTTTTTGTTCTGGATGGTCTTTCGAGGCTTTCGTCTTTTGTTTCTCCTTGGCCAAGGCTCTCCGAGTTTTTGCCGCAGCCATCTTCCGAGCCTTCCCCGTAACTTTCTTTGATCCTTTGCCAGTAGGGTGCGCCGACTGATCCTTGGATGGTTCGCCATCATCGGCAGGTGAGGTGGTGTTGTCGTCACTTTTGGCGGCGACGGCGGCTTCATTATCATTGCGAGTTGATTTGAGAGCATTGAGTCTCTTGTTGTGCTGTTTTGAGTGCTCGACAGGAGGCCGGCTCTTCTTTTCTTTCTGTGGTGGTGGACTCTTCTCATCAAAACCAGGTCAGTCTCTGTTTACGTGTGTCAAAGTAGGAGGATTGCAGACTGCGATTGGGGGAAGGATAACATCAAAGCAGTTGACTTGGCCGACACATGACCCGGGGATTATTGTACCTTGTCTAGAGCCGACAACCCTTCTGAGACAACACGAGGGGATGCGTCTTCAATGCCCGAGTTGGCGCGATATGGAGTGTTGGAGTAGAGGCGGAGCCTAGTGCGACCTCCGAGCCTCTGGGCTAAACAGGAGACGCAGACATGTTCGCGGAAAGGGTCTGAAACAGACCGCAGAGAAGCCCGGAACATTCAGGTCAAATGTTTTAGAGCAATTTTCAGAGCAGTAAATACTAAGATCCGGTCAATTGACAAGAGCTGGTGGCAAAGTGTTGATTGATGCTTGAAAGTTGAAAACTTCATTGATTACACTGGCTCTTTTTTTTATTTTTCTGCCATGCAGCTTCTCACCGCTCTTGGGTGATAGATGCTGGCGGTATTGTAGTGTACTGTATTTACCGTACATTACTATGGTGACCGAAACATATCATACGGTATATATACATCCAGGTTATGTATCAGGATAACGAGAAATTTTCATATTTTTCTCTCCTTTTTTTTGGTTTTTTTTTTTTTTTTTTGTGTCTGATCCAGTTCAATTGTCTTTCTTCCTTGGGTATACACTGAATACAGCGAGTATCCGAGGGACACTAGACAGATGCTATTTATTCGGAGCCGAACTCTTATCGGTCATGCCCCATTCTCTCCAGATCTCTGTCGGTCTCGTCTGTACACCGATAACAATATAAGATATCATAAACCATAACGAATAAAATACACGCATCTACTATCCAAATCCGGGGTCGGAGAAAAAGACGCCCCGCCGTCCCGCCAGCAGAAAAAAAAAAAAAAAGGCGCGGTGACTCTTAACACCCCCGAGCAATCAAGGTTTGGTTCTTCCTCAAGCGATACACTTGTTATACATGCAGTTTGCTCTCAAGTTGACTCTCTACTGAGGTATGTATTGACTCCGGTACAATTGTGTGTTTTGTTGAGGCTTCGTGGGTATTGGAACTCCCAGAATGATAAAGAGAGGGGCACCTCTACTATGTTCTATACTACGACTTGCCCCTCCATTCTTCCCACCCTCCCCAAAAAAAAGCAGTCCACTAAGATGGATTATCTTTTTGTAATGCCATTGTCATGTGGGTAGGAAATCCAGTCCCTAATATTTCCTCCGACTAGGTTTACTCGAGAACACTGCAATCAAAATGTCCCAAGAACAGCTGCGCGTCCTCATTGTCGGCAACGGCGGCCGCGAACATGCCCTGGCTTGGAAACTGAGTCAATCCCCTCGGGTTGAAATTGTTTATGTCGCCCCGGGTAATGGGGGAACTAGCTTGGGGGCTCCCAGCAAGATTACAAATGCCGACGTTAAGGGCAATGATTACCCTGGCCTGGTAGCTTTCGCTCAAAAGAACGGAGTCAATCTGGTGGTTCCGGGACCGGAGGCCCCTCTTGTGGATGGCATTCAAGGATATTTCCAAGCAGGTGAGGAGAACCTCAATTACCAATATGATACATGAGTTGTTGACTTTTCGATAAAGTCGGTATTAGGTGCTTTGGCCCTTCTAAGGCCGCCGCGCGCATGGAGGGCTCTAAGGCCTTCTCTAAGGATTTCATGAAGCGCCATAACATCCCCACAGCTGCGTACGAGAACTTCCGCGAGTACGAGCCTGCCCGCCAATACATTGACTCTATTTCCCACAATGTTGTCATCAAGGCGGATGGTCTGGCTGGTGGCAAGGGTGTGGTTATCCCCCAGACAAAAGAGGAAGCCCACCAAGCACTCCGCGAAATGATGTTGGACCGCCAGTTCGGCGATGCCGGTAATGAGGTTGTTATCGAAGAGTACCTCGAGGGTGATGAGCTCAGTGTGCTCACCTTCAGTGATGGCTACACTATCCGCTCCCTCCCTCCTGCGCAGGATCACAAGCGTATCTTCGACGGTGACCAAGGTCCCAACACCGGCGGTATGGGCTGCTACGCCCCTACCCCAATCTCTTCCAAGGAAGTCCTTGAGGAGATTGACCGCACCATTGTGCAGCCTTCAGTTGACGGCATGAGAAGAGATGGTTTGTACTTGAACATTTGCAACAGAATTAGAGCAATAGAGTGCTAACCGCTTCAAGGCTTTCCCTTCGTGGGTATCCTCTTCACCGGCCTTATGATGACGAAGAATGGCCCTAAGGTTCTCGAATATAATGTTAGGGGTGGAGACCCGGAGACCCAGACTCTTTTGCCTCTGCTCAGTGACGATACCGATCTGGCAGAGATCATGGTTGCTTGTACTGAACACTGGCTTGATGGTGTCTCAATCAACATCAAGCCTGATTTCTCCACCACTGTCATCGCCGTGGCGGGTGGATACCCTGGATCTTATGCTAAGGGCAAAGCCATAACCCTTGACCCAGCTCCGGAGGACACCTTGATCTTCCATGCCGGAACCACACTCGTTGGCAACGAACTCCAAACTTCTGGTGGTCGAGTCATTGCCTCTACCGCTACGGCATCAAGTCTCGAGGAGGCTGTCCGCAAGAGTTATTCTGGAATTTCCACAATTCACTTTGAAGACATGTTCTACCGTAAGGACATTGCGCACCGCGCTTTCAGACAAAGAGATGCTGCTGTATCTCAGAAGGAATCTCTCACATATGCCGCTGCTGGTGTTTCCATTGACGCTGGCAATGACCTTGTCAACCAGATTAAGAGCTCTGTTGCTCAGACAAAGCGTCCTGGTACAGATGCAGTGATCGGTGGCTTCGGAGGCCTCTTTTCTCTTGCTGCTGCCAACTCTGCTTACCACCCTCAATCCCCTACTTTGATCGGGGCCATCGATGGTGTTGGGACCAAACTCAAGATCGCACACACCGTGGGGATCCACGACACGGTGGGTATCGACCTTGTCGCCATGAACGTCAATGATCTAGTCGTCCAAGGTGCAGAGCCCCTGTTTTTCCTCGACTGCTACTCTTGCGGCAAATTGGATGTCAACACGGCCGCTGCCTTCGTCACCGGCGTCGCCAACGGTTGCGTGCAGGCCGGATGTGCCCTCATTGGTGGTGAGACTGCCGAGATGCCTGGCCTTTTCATTGATGACAGCTATGATGCTGTAGGTGCTGCCGTAGGTGCGATCAACACTACTGGAGACAATGCCCGGGCTATTCTTCCTGAGACATCCGCTATGCAAGATGGCGATGTTCTCCTCGCTTTGGCCTCCTCTGGTCCTCATTCGAACGGGTACTCTCTCGTCCGGAAGATTGTCGAACGCTCTGGATTGAGCTACAACGACCCAGCTCCTTTCTCGATGCCTTTCAGCAACAAACCTCTTTCCCTCGGTCGTGCCCTCCTCACCCCAACCCGCATTTACGTGAAGCCTCTCCTAAAAGCGCTCTCCATCCCCTCCTCCAACAGAACTACCGGCCCCTTCTCGTCAGCCATTAAAGGTCTTGCTCACATTACTGGTGGTGGTCTGGTGGACAACGTCCCTCGTATGCTACCTTCGACGTTGACTGCCCATATCAACGTCTCTACCTGGCAACTCCCGCCAGTTTTCGCCTGGCTTAAGAAGAACGGTAATGTCACTGCCCCCGAGATGGCACGTGCGCTCAACTGTGGTGTGGGTATGATCATTGCTGTTGAGAAGGAGGCCGCGGCTGCAGTCAAGGATCTGCTACAGAAAGAGGGAGAGACGGTCTACGAGGTTGGTGAGCTCAAGACCAGGAACGAGGGAGAGGAGGGATGCATCCTCCAAGGATTGGAGACGTGGGAAGCTTAGATGTCCTATCGTATCTTCATTCGATGATACGCGATAATTTACCTTTTGTGATTTCCTTTTTTTCTTTTGGCCCTTTTTTTTAACCCTGATGGCTTATCTTCTGATTACTGCCATATGTGCGACGATGATGGATGAGCTCAAGACCAGAGCAGATGAGAATTTTAAAAGTGAACAAACTATGCATACGTCAGTCTATAGATGTTAGACTAACTCGATGACTTTTGTCCGATCTTCAATGAGGCACCGAGCCCATCAACGATATCAGACAAGCTTGCTTTATGTACAGCGAGTGTTCTTACTAACGCCCGGGGTCCAGACTGGTCTGTAGACGGCGATGACATCATGGTTTGTACTACAATGGGCTTGTATTCTTGAGCCGCAAACGACTCTAGAGGTGGTATATCCATCGGTTCTTGGCTGGAGAGCGCCGGAGATGATACGGGGCTGTTTGCAGAGTCTACATTGGTCCCACGAAGTTAAACTAGACAATTGTGACAAGGCACAAGTACTGTTCGAGGTTGAGCCTTGTGGGAACCGTGCCGGAATAGTAATGTTTCAGCAGCCATTTAGAATCATAGCCAGCCCGAAAGCTGGAATTCGTTAGGGAAAAAGTCCAGTTGGAAATAAGGATTCAAACACGAGCGTAGAACTATATGAAATAGAGCTTTCACCCCAACGTCCACATGACCCATGTACATCCTTCGCCTACAACGTCTTGCATCCCCTTCTTACTTTCAGGAACAACTTGCTGCCGGCGAAAGCGCCTGCGTCGAGCGACAAGCGTCTCAAACAAACCATCTCTATTCCACAACTAAAACAAAGTTCCTTTTTCAGGCGATCTTCCTCCTAGTGCGAGTCAGAGAGGCCCGCATGTCACAAATCTCCATTTGATATTTTAATACAGGAAAATACGACGAAAAAAACAAATCATGCGCAAGAGCTGCAATAGGAAGTCAGTGGGGCTTGGACCTAAGGAGGCATATAAATGAACTCTTACCTTAGAAGCACTTGCGGTGAACGATCGAAGGACCGCTCTCGTCGTACTCCTGCTTGGAGATCCACATCTGCTGGAAGGTGGACAGAGAAGCCAAAATGGAACCACCAATCCAGACGGAGTATTTACGCTCAGGAGGAGCAATGATCTTGACCTTCATAGACGAGGGGGCAAGAGCGGTGATTTCCTTCTGCATACGGTCGGAGATACCAGGGTACATGGTAGTACCACCAGACTAAAGTGCTTGTTAGATATGTTGCCTTGTGGAATAAGATTCAAATCCCGGGGGAGGAAAAAACGTACCATGACGATGTTACCATAGAGATCCTTACGGACATCAACATCACACTTCATGATGGAGTTGAAGGTGGTAACGTGGATACCACCGCTTTCCAGACCCAGAACGCTAGGCTGGAAGAGAGCCTCAGGAGCACGGAAACGCTCGTTACCAATGGTGATGACCTGTCCATCAGGAAGCTCGTAGGACTTCTCGAGGCTGGAGCTCTGAGAGGCGGTCTGGATCTCCTGCTCGAAGTCGAGGGCGACGTAGCAAAGCTTCTCCTTGATGTCACGGACAATTTCACGCTCAGCGGTGGTGGAGAAGGTGTAACCGCGCTCAGCCAGGATCTTCATGAGGTAGTCGGTCAAGTCACGACCAGCCATGTCAACACGGGAGATGGCGTGGGGGAGGGCGAAACCCTCGTAGATGGGGACAACGTGGGTGACGCCGTCACCAGAGTCCAGCACGATACCGGTGGTACGACCGGAAGCATACAGGGACAGGACGGCCTGGATGGAGACGTAGAAGGCGGGGGCGTTGAAGGTCTCGAAGACGATCTGGGTCATCTTCTCACGGTTGGACTTGGGGTTAATAGGGGCTTCGGTCAAGAGAACCGGGTGCTCCTCGGGAGCAACACGGAGCTCGTTGTAGAATGTGTGATGCCAAATCTTCTCCATGTCATCCCAGTTTGTGACGACACCGTGCTCGATGGGATATCTGAGGGTGAGGATACCACGCTTGGACTGTGCCTCATCACCGACATAAGAGTCCTTCTGACCCATACCAATCATGATACTGATATACATCGTCAGTGGCTATCGCCATGGAGCAGCTAGCTGGGAGGGATCGGAGGATATTTACCCATGATGACGGGGACGACCGACAATGGAGGCTGAAATTCAAGTCAGTAAATCGAGTTTGTTATGATGCGGGGGGCCACGCGTCACAGCTGATTCCTCCAGGTGACAGTTATTGACTGCGAGAACACAGCAAATAGCTATACCTGAGGACTTGGGGAGAAATGACGAGTGCGGGTATTGATCAGGCTAATGCGGGGGATGGGTTGACTTACGGAAGACAGCACGGGGGGCATCGTCACCGGCGAAACCGGCCTTGCACATACCCGAACTAAGGGAATTTCGTCAGTATAGGGGCCAAGTCATGTTTACAGATTGACAAAAGAAAAATCCATCTCGTCGTTGCGATTCCAGGAAGCACAAGGGCTAGAAGCTGAGCCGTGAAAGGAATCTTCGATCGGTGCGATCGGTGCCGAGAGCTGGTGTTTTCTTGCTCGGATGGGATGGAAAACACGAGGGGGGAAGGGGAGCAAGGTTCCATCAACGAAACCATCAAAAACCAGCAACAACATACCCATTGTCAATGACGAGAGCAGCAACTTCTTCTATACGGGTGAAGCCAGATGATATTAGTAACAGTGGGACAGGTCGATGGAAGGGGGAGGGGAAGAGCACAACAGCGAGCAAGCTAGACGCAAGGCGCTGAGGTGGCAGAAACCTTACCTTCCATGATGACTGAATAGGATTACTACGAGGGGGGAAAGGAAAAAGAAAGGAAACAAGAAGGGGAGGAGCTATTAAAAAAAAAAAGGGTGGGAAAATAGGGACGAGAAAGAGGAGAGAATAAGGTGGTGATGAAGTTCAAGTTGAGTGAGTGAGTGAGAGAGGGAGAGAGCCAGCAAGTGTGGTGGAAGTAAGTCGGTCGAGGTGTGGGTGGAGGAGGAGAGACGGAGCAGAATTACTGGTCGAGCGTATTTTAGTATGAAAAGCAGGAGGTCGCCGTACTAGTCGTAGAAAAGGGAAGGGGGAGGGGGAGGGGGGGGAAAGAGGAAAAGGAGAGGTTGGCGGTAAATTTAGTGTATTAGGGGGTAAAGGGAAGTGAGTGGCCTTAGAGACGATGCTAGGTGAGCATATGTGGGTAAGCCTAAATTGGACTATACGGGACCACGCTGTTCTATGATTAGGCGGCAATAGGGGTTTCCATTTCTTTGTGCCGTTGGGCCCGACTCGGTGCTGTCACCGCCACACCGTATCAGTACTGGGCCGTAATAGATTTCCGGTACGAACCAGAGGCAATCCAATCCATTCATCCCAATTCCATACAGATTTTACACAAATCCTCTGATAAAACAAAAGCAGCAGCAAAAAGGAACAAGATAGGGAGGGGTGGATAACCCTTCCATTCCTCCACCTTCTTCCTGTATTCCACAATGTTTTCGTCCCAGAATGGCATCACTAGTCGCCTCCAAGGTGAAAACGGTTCAGCAAGGATACCAGCTGAGGTGTCCTTTTTTGCCCTTAAGCACACTTGCTGGATGGCAAAACTACTAACCACTTGCGCATCCTCGTGGGGCAGATCCTGTGGCTGTTTACGAATGGTTCAGCCCATGGCGTGCCGGCGAACAGGGTCACCAAAGTAATCAGGGTCGGCTACTAATCGTACTAGCATCACCATTAAGCTCCAAGTATGATGACGATGTCGAATTCCAGGCTTCCAGATTCTTTTACGAACACAATCCCTCTAAACTTGCCCCTCTTTTTTTGTCTGCCCGTTCTTCTTGCGAATCCCCTTTTGTCTAGGGTCTAGAAGATTGTGGGGATCTCTTAAATGTCAGACTTATGGCTGATCTTCAATAAATCAAAAAAGGAAATAATCTAAATCCATCCAACGTTTGACAATAGTACCGGTGATGGTCAGATCCCATAACGCTATCTGCCATTGCATGTGTGCGTACATAAAACCTCCTATGCAGCATTTTCCAACTTTACTTACCGCCTTTTCCTCCAATTTAAATGAGATCCTCATGAACACCAGTACCGGTGCCCAATTCCCGGAAGAAGTCGGTCGATCACTTGTTGGATTATTATTTTTTGTTTGTTTGTTTTCGTAATTACGGTCATCATTCATAACAACAGCATCACGATGAACTGACAGCGTCCGCGGGGCATCCCATCGCGGGGTAGCATGTATATACTCCGTAGTAGTATTTTGTGCGACAAATAACTATTATGTAAGCAAGTGATACGATCTACTTTGTTAGCTATGTATTGTACGGTAACCGTAGTGACGTATATGTAATGTAGAGTGGGATATATGCGATGTTATACCACCGAGGATCAATTTCACACAGCGTATAATAAGTAATATACCTATATGGTAAACGGGAACTTGCTTCCATTGCCCCTCTTATCACACCCGCATGATAGGGTGGGCTTAACCTATGAAAATGGTCCAACAGCAGAGTCAGTACCCTCCGAGTGACATAGGTATTCTCTAAGTATGACTATATAAGGAAGTAGGGTTGTGACTGGTTGGAAGCTCCAAGACGCATGCATGTCGGAAATACTGTTAAATCCTACCTCCGTATTCGTATGGTATGAGCGGGTCGGCACGAGTCTGCCTTATGGTGAGGAAGGAGATTTATTATCTCAAACCTACTTAACTATTTGATAACGATCCGCCACCCACGGAATAAGCACGAAGTCGTCACGGAGGACTAGATCCGGTATCTATCAGATTCCGATACCATCCCCCGTATGAAGCGTGAGGGGGGTGGTTCATTGTGGTCAATTCCCAAATTTAGTACTGGATTTGAAGGGCGTTTCAGCTTGTTTCTGTTCGATGGACAATGGTTTGTTCAATGCGGTGGTAATTTGGGTAAGTGGCGGGGAACATTCCTGAACCATCTGGACGCATCGAGAACGTCAATAGAATTTCTAACCGCCAAATTGCCCCTCCAAAATATTTTTTTGTTCATGGTTCATAAAACAAAGACAAGAAGAACTTGACATACACGAACTAAATTATTCTCACTAACAAAATTCGGTTTTATTTATTTTGCTTCTAATTGTCGTACGAATTATATTCAATATATTTTTTTCTCCTCTCTCCCCCTCTTTTCAAATCAAACCGAGAAACCCTGCCCAGCATGGACCCTAACATGAACAACCTCCTCAAATGGAGTATCACAAACTCTACTGCCCAACAATCCGATAGCCCCAATGCCTCCAATAATGCTGCTAATTCCAAAGCCCGCGGTCTCACCCCAGAGATGCTCTCGGCTCTCTTCGGCGGTCCCTCCGATGCCGACCTAATGAAAGCCTCTATGGAGGCACTACACTCCGATGAAGTTGACATCGAGAACAAGCTGATCGCATTCGATAATTTCGAGCAGCTCATCGAGTCGATCGATAATGCAAACAACCTCGAGCCCCTTGGCCTGTGGACACCGCTGATTGGACTCCTCCAACATGAGGAGGCAGAGATGAGACGCATGGCTGCGTGGTGTATCGGAACCGCCGTGCAGAATAACGAGAAGGCTCAGGATAAGCTCATCGTCTTCAACGCTGTTCCTAAGCTAGTTACTATATCGACTACTGATTCGAACCCGGCCACACGGAAGAAGGCCGTCTTCGCCCTTTCGTCGGCCGTGCGCAACTACCAGCCCGCAATGGACGAATTGGTAAAGCACTTGCCTGAGGGATACCCCCAGGGGGAAAAGGTTGATGCGGGAGACATGGAGGCTGTGGATGCCATTATGAATAAATTGCGGACGCACCCCGTTCCTTCGTCTGCTTAGGGCCCATTCGTTCAAAGAGTTGCTTGAATGCCCGATGCCTTCCTCTGGCACGTTTTCACTACGGGCACGGTGAGGTTTCTCACACGTGCATTTATGTGGGCTCACTCAAAGACAGACGCTTTGTCTAGTGCGGTTGCCGTCACTCTCGTTTGGTGACTGCCTGTCGAGAGTTCTGACCTGAAATAACACGACGAATGTTGTCGTAATAGGCTCCCATCGATCTATTTCTGGGAACAATACCCCGCCTTTTTCGCCTGAAGGCTATGTTTGTACAATCTGAGACCGTGTTTTGTGTATTCGTGGCCAGACTTGGCTTAGGTTACGCATGGATGGGGAAAGACTGCGTGCTTCATGGAGCCGCATATTACAGAGAGATATTATAAATAATAGAACTCCTAACGACTAGTCAAAGTCAATGTACCTACTTGAGGTAACATTTAAGTTATTATACGTACACCGCTGGCCACGCGGCTTATGCACTCCCAAAGTCAAAATCCCTACGCCGCTGCCTGAATGCAATACAACACCCATTTCTGCTTCATTATTCGGGACTCGTACTGACGTGGCCAGCTTAAGGTAGCAGACATAAAGAAAATGATAGATTTGTAATTGACCGTATAAAAACATAATCATAACATAAGACTAGAAGACATATGAATCGCGACTACGCCAGCCACTCGAAGAACTAAAAAAAACGGGGAAGGCACAAAGATTACAGAAACAGCTAATCGTGACATAATCCCAAAATGTGTACCTCACTCCATTGGTTCTTACAACGCAAGGTTGTAGGTGTAATCATCTTCTATGTTCTGTGAGATCCAGAGAACAATCGTGCTATAAAAGAAACCCAGTCAGTAATTTGTCCAGCAAACGGTAGATATAAGGCGTATACCTCAGCATGACGAGTCCATTCGCAATGACGTTGGCGATTCCGAAGTATAGCGTTTGTAGTGGGTATTGCTTAATGAGGTATTTAAGGACCATTATCGTCTGAGAGGAGGGGGGAGGGTGTTAGTTATCATGAAATCTTCATAATAGCGGCCGTATCTATCTCGCGCATATACAGCATCATCTCGAGGGCATTTGCAAGGGGGTACTAACCACACTGCCCGCCAAACCCCCGGCTAATAGCGCAAATCCAAGGAAAAGAACAAACCGCGCTTTCCACGCCACGCCATTTCCACTGTAACTCCAACTGTCTGCATGCAGCCGTGACTTCTCGATTGAGTTGATAACAAGCATTCCGAGCGCAGAGCAAATGCCGGGGATCCAGTCGACGAATTTGACATGTACGGTTGACCCATTTCGTGAGCTATGAGAGAATGTAGCTGCATCGACTAAGAAGAAAAATCCTAGAGAAAACTTTGATAGGCGTCGTCAGTACGATTGTACCCTGACCTGGGACAAGCAGATAAGCTCACCAATGCTCCCGATGTGTAGACGCCTGCGTTGCGGACGGTGTTGTTGTTTAACCATTCCGGTTTGGAGAACCGAAAAAGACGGTTGCTAGAGACATCCATGGCGTAACGGTATAAGGGCCGAATCAGGTGTGAATTATCTTATATATCAATAGAGGTAAACTTGATATACGGGATGGAGACCGGATCTTCCTTAGCTACCAGAAGGTTGATGATGATGCACTTCGGCGGTCGGAAAATCACAGAGCCGATACCGTCATAGCCTACAGCGTATCTTCTCTTCAAGTTGTTCAATCCACGTAATGACGACTTTCATACCTTTTACAAAGTCTTTGAATACGGAGGCAATATAGTACCAGATAATGATCGCAGCCATCTTCTTAGTGATTTATTCCCAGGGCAATCAATTATCTAAGTGAATAGGATTATATACATCGTAACGTCATATCTCGTTCAGCTGTGCCAGACAAGCTTAGTTTTCCTCACAGAATAATCTCAAGAACTCATCAATATACATCATTGCCTTTCCTTTTTCCAGCAAAGGCGGCAAATATTTCGAGCTACATTGACTGGCAGGTGTTTCTTTCAGATACTTCCGTAGGGCGAAGGTGGATGCGCGATAGGTCGCATGATACATTGCCTTAAACTCATCCTCATCCGTGCTTGGGGTTAGCGTAGCAAGAGGTGCTGCTGCAGCTGTAATGCGAGGATCCTTCTCTTCCGCGTGAGAAGGAAGCATATCATGACTGTTCGGGTTCTTATTCGAATAGCCGGACCGCGTCGTTGAGCGGTTGAAGCCATATAGCCGCATGCATGTTAATATCGTACGAGAAATTGTGTTCTTGTTTTCGAGAATGACGTCTTCGACATCCTTAGGCGCACATGAAGGTTCATGCCTTCCATCAGATGATGGCAACGCGGGCGAGGGCTCTCTCTCCTTTCGCAAAGAGGTTTCGACAAAGGGATTAGGCGTATTCCTCTTGATTAGCTCGCGCGGGTAGCCCCGATTACTGCCGGCCTTAGAATGCTCAGTACGAAACTCCGAAGATTTGCTAGAATGTAGGTTCGCTCCAAGAGAGAGAGATCTTGAGCGCTGCGAAGCAATCCGGTCTAATACAGGAAGACTGGGTTCCTCGGACTCTCGCTTGATCCGGAGAGTATGTGACTGGTGTGATGGCTGTAAATGTGAGTGTGCCATCAACTGAGACACACCCTCCCCTCCTTTCTGACGCACCCTCTTATGGTGTTGTGCAACCGATTCAAACAGCGTTGCTACCCGCTTGCGCTTGGGGCTCGGGGAACGAATGTCTGGAAGGAACTCGGCGAGTGTTTCATGCCCAAAAATTTCACTCATATTTTGTGATGTTGGGAGTGCGTGCGCTCTGGTAATAAGGCATGAGGAGATAGGAGCAGCATATATCCTCAATTCTGTTTTGATAGCTCGCAGGCCAGTTTCATCGAAGCTTGATGAAGAGGACACAGGAGGAGTTGGAGGACGCTTGAATGGCGTTGCGCTCGACAAAACACCATATACTAATATGTCCGTGGTGGTTGACCCTGTTCTTGTTCGTGTCGTGTTATCGACATTCACAAGAAGGCCGACCGGGCACTGAACTGTCTGAAGTATATCCAGGTCCTCCTCTTCCAGCCAGACACCCCCAAGTAGTTTGTTTTTTAGCCATTGTGACGTTCCCACATCATTCGTATGCAATTCCAGGTTTGGGCCAACGCGCGCATATAATGGTATCAAAGCCGGGTTCACAAAGCAACGAAGACTGAGGGTTGAGTCCCTTGGTATATCAGAAAGCCAATTAGAGGATCTGTCGATTAGTTGTAGGGCTGTATAAATCTTAGTAGCGTATAAACCAAGATTGATCGGCCGACTCACCTTGGAGTTGAGATTGTCCATCCAGTACGATTCCACCAGACCAGATATTCATTTTAGGTATACACTCCTAATTCAATATTTCACATCTTATAAATATACCGAGTTTCCAAGGGAAAGGTAAGTCAGCGAATTCAAGCAGCAAGCGTTTCCCAGGCTACTATATTGTAAATTACACGACGCGCCTAGAAAAAGCGGCACGTTATCACGTGAGAAATCGTTCGCCGGCCAAGGCGGTGCTTATTGGTATCATTTTACATATAGTAGCTTACGGCACCCATTGGGGTGCTTTCCGTAAAGGATCTCCCAGGTTCCCTTGAAAACTCTAGATAACCTCACGGTGGCTATAGTACATCAATCATATCATTTGAACAGAATAAAAGTAAACTCAAGGCTGGAATTCGCGGCAAATTTCACATAAAATGACTCTCACCATACGTCAGAACACAAGAGGCGTCTCATAAAAGCATCCAAGGTTCCATGAATTGGAGGAAGCTTTCGTAGGTCTAGTAAATTGGCAAATCAGATGCGACCAAGCGCACCTATGCGATTTCACCCTAACTAGCTAATACTCATGGTGACTCAAAACTCCTCCTGCTCTTTGAAGAACATAGAGAAACTAATAATTGTTCCATAAATCAAGAGGCCGCCAAGAATGGACATGATCATTGCCGGAACCTGGATTGCGCCGCTATGCGCAAGTACAGCTGGGAGCGCTATAGAATATTGGGGTTAGTTACAAGACCACCTCAACAAAGCTACTCTGTGAACGCTAGAGCTCGGCATGCACTCATAGCTCAATGCATTTTCAATCGAATTCGGAGCGACTTACCAATGCCCATCAAGACCAGGAACCCCGTCAAAAAACGACCAAAATCAGCGGCGGCATTTCCTGAGCTGTCCATAAAATCGTCTGGGTTTGCACATCGTGAGCAGATCCAGTTGGGCAGGGGGGCAACAACGTAAGTCGCAACGACAATCAACGGTAGAAAGTTATGCCAAAGAGCTGAGGAAAGAATGACAAGTAGGAAACCAATGGCGAGGACCTGAGTGATGAAAAGGGATGTCAGCAATATCCTTCTTTCGGATCAAATAGACAGTGTACAATCCCTTTGATGGGCCACATACGAACGAGAGCGCGATAATCGTCTTGAGACCGGCCGTCATGATGCGGAGCAACAGGACCGTTTAGGTCCAGGCACTGATAGCGGATATGATAGTATTTCGGGAGCACAAGCGGAGCTCGAGCTGGGATAGCCTTCGGCAAGTTAGCGAAGCTTGGTTTGAAGACAACGCTCCTGCAGCATGGAGTCGTTGATCGAGTGGTAGTCGGAGTGGCCGATGCCGATGAAGTCGCTGAGGTGACGTTTGATGACCCGCGGGCGGCAGCTACAATTGCGTTGGTGCCTCAGGCGGCAAGGCGGCAGGTCCTCCATCCAGCAAGCGGAAGCTCTAGTAATTGCGGTGGTCACCGCGTCAGTCTCACTGCCTACTACGGTATCTCCTCCCCAGCTCCAGGCTCTTGTCCCATCAACTACTATACCTCCCGGCCCCCTCTGACAGTACTTACATATCACAATTTCTTCTCGCCCCCGATAATTACTTTCTCCAAACTTTCATAATGTTCCGGAACAACTATGATAACGATGCGGTTACCTTGTATGACGTCCCAACGAGCTCCCCGTTCCAGCTGGAGAAGCTCTATCACTAATCTATTTGCATCGGACAGCTCCCCGCAGGGTCGGATATTTCAAGTAGAATATGCACAAGAAGCAGTCAAACAGGGATCCGTCGTGGTGGGGCTGGTTAATAAGACACATGCCGTTCTGGTCGGCCTCAAGGTTCGAAATACCATCAACTGTTGGATTGCCGAGAAACAAAGTGTGGGCAGCTTGCTAACATGAGAAAATTTGTCTGGAGGACTATAGCGAAATGCCGAAGAGCTCTCCTCGTACCAGAAGAAGATTATCGAAATTGACTCCCACATGGGCATCGCTATCGCCGGTCTTGCATCTGACGCTCGTGTGCTCTCCAACTACATGAAGCAGCAGTCGCTTGGCTCCAGAATGACTTACGGCCGTCCAATTCCCGTGGACCGCATAGTTACTCAGATCGCCGACCGCGCCCAAACAAACACCCAGCATTACGGTAAACGGCCGTACGGTGTCGGTCTGCTCGTCGCCGGCGTCGACGAAGCCGGCCCTCATCTATTCGAGTTCCAGCCATCCGGTATGATCCATGAAATGCTGGCCTGCGCCATCGGAGCTCGTTCGCAGATGGCCCGGACTTACTTGGAACGGAACCTGGACGAGATTGCAAATAGTACCCGTGATGAGCTCATCACCCATGGCCTTCGGGCACTCAAGGAGACTTTGTCTCAGGACAAGGAGCTGACTGTGGATAATACCTCCGTCGGTGTGGTCGGTCTTGCCGGAGAGGAAGGGAGCGGGAAGATTGAGAGCTTCAAGCTTTATGAAGGTCAACAACTCGTACCGCTGCTAGAGGCCGTGGAGTCGGGAGAGACGAAAGAAGAGGAGACAATGGAGGTTGATTCGTAGGTTTCGAAGTTACGCCCATAGATATGAACATATTGGTCATTGCAATGCTGGAGATTTGCAGCAGTTCTTCTTTTCTCGGATTGTTATACGCAGGCATTAGTACGAAATCGGGACTCATAATACGAAATTCACTCTCCAGACGCAGTGCAGTGCATTATGTAATGTCATGAAAATCATAATTGGTGCTCTAGTCCTTCCCCTATACTCTTCTTTCTATCATCCAGTTCTAACTGGGGCAGCCTTTAACATATATAACTTGATGTTGATCATTCTCCCTGCGAAGTATAGGCTGGAATCGCGGGCCAGTATGCTAGCCAGCCAGCCAGCCTACTCCTCTCCCCAGTTCAACTGCATCCTCGCATTGCTAACCTTGTAGCCAACCAACTTGGGCCATACTTCACTGACATCCTTGGCCTCCACCAAGATCTCGCCGTTCTCGGGACTGACAAAGCCCTCTTGGACCGAGTTCTTCACCCACGCCAACACTCCATCCCAATATCCATTGGCATTGAGTAACACCATACCCAGCTTATGGATTCCTAACTGATTCCAGGTAGTCATTTCCATAACTTCCTCGATCGTTCCGAACCCACCGGCCAGCGCCACAAAGCCCGACCCGGGGCCACCCTCTCGGACCTTCTCGGCCATCATGCGCTTGCGCGTGTGCATATCTGGAACGATGGTGGTATACCCATACTCCGACTCCTTAAACGTCCCGATCTTACTCCCCACGGGCTCCTTGACAACCCGCTCTGCTTCTTTCCCGCTTGCGACCGCCGAAGAGCTCCTCTCCTCTTCCGCATTGTCATACCCGGGCTCGACCTTGACCAGGGCTCGCGGGATGATGCCGTGCACTGCCTGCGGGCCCGAAAGAGAAACAAGGGTCCGGGCCAATTCGCCCATCAGGCCCGCCGTGCCGCCTCCATAGACTAGTTGGATGTTGTTCTGGTGAAACTCGTGTGCAAGGGCCCTGGCGGTTTCCAGATGCACCGAATTGTTCCCGGAGACTGAGCCGCAGCTACATTATTGCCCATCGCTGATCAGTATGGACTCCCTTTTTTTAAACAATAAAATATAAAAATAATATGCCGATTATATATATATATATGGCTGTCATTGGTCGCAATCTTCTAGCGGATCATGGTGGGGGGAGAAGGAGGGGTTGAATTCAACTCACAACACACAGACAACAGCGGGCTTGTCTTGCTGAACGCTAGCCATGGTTACTCTTGTATGTATATATAAATAAGTATAAATGTGTAGAGAATGTTAATTGTATATGAAAAATGTAGAATACTATCAACCCTGTACGATAAGGGGGAGGTAAATAAGATATTTAGAGGAACTAGGAAAGAAAAATAAAAATAAAGATAAAAGATAGAGATAAAGATAGAGCAGGCAAGCAAAGATTCCTGTGCGGTAGGCCCCCCCCCCCCCAACTAAGACTAGTAAATACCTATAAAAGTATCAAGGTGAAGGGAGAGATGTCATATAGAGATTAAGAAGGTAAGGGTAAGAGGTAGGAGGCAGAGGGTTCCATGAGTCACCACAAGTAAATCTCATCAATTTTATGTTACATCTTCTACATCGGAAGCATGGAGACTTCTGTTGGTCTCACTCACACTTTCTCCCATACATTCATCCCTCCCTACAAGTTGATTCTCTGATTACAATCAGTTATTAACCGGGGGACGGATTCACGGAATGGACAACACTAGATTCCTAAGACTGTAAAAAAAAATTCCACCCAGGTATATTGTATCTCGAAATATCACATCAATTGAAAATTTAATAATCGGGGCTTGTTTTTTTTGCAGATAGTAAAAAAAAAAAAAATATATGATTTATAAAAAAAAAAAAAAAAAAAAAAAAAAAAGGGTATCATTAATCTTTAGGTTTGTCTATTCAATTTCCAATCTTGGCCTTCTTCTTTCGTACTTTGCTGTCTTCAGAGGCCGACGGAGTGGCTCCTTTCTCGGGTGTTTTACCAGGCGTGTCGACCTTGACTTGGGGCGTTCCAACTTTCCCTAGGATGCTTCCCGGACGGCTAATGTTCGGTGGTTGTTTGGAAGCAGCCCCTCGATCTGTATCGCCAGACTTGGATAGGATAAATGATCCTGGTTCTCCCACCAGAGGATTTTCATCCATGAACTCCTCGCCATATCGCGCGAGAAGGCTGAACGACTCCGCAAACGTTCTCGTGTCCTGAAAGATAGCTCCAGCGTTGGAGGATTGCGGCCCTGCCAAGAGCGCTTTCGTGGGGTCAGCGTCGGGCATTGGGGTGTTCTCCTTGCTCTGCTGAGATTGGGCTCCAGCCTGATTGCTCTCCGTCGGTTTGGGTGCAGGCGGCATGTACGTGTGTCCATGGGATGGGGTAAAACTAGGCAGTGATGATGCTGTCTTTAAGAGGCTTGTGAGTGATGTAACCGCAGAAAGCTATTGTGACGTGGAATGTCAGTCGCTGGATTCGGATCATATACAGAGAACTCTATGTTACGTACGAGTCTATTCCCCACGACACTGGCAACCGATGGGGCCATATAGATGCAATCTCCAACTACAAAGTAAGTAGATAGAACTACCACTTCATCATCTAGCCCGGCTCGCTTCCGTCTCGTCTGCTTCCGGATCACCCAGATATTAGATGGCTCATGCGCAAAGCTAGTCTCGGTTTGTGCAGCAGCCTGCAAGGGATCATAAGCGACCACGAACTCCAGTCCCTGCATAGTCTTCAAGCGGCCTTCAAAGGCCTCCCGGGTCTCAACAAAATGGCGAAGTGTTTCGTTGTAGTTGGCTTGGATGGCAAGAGAGGCATTGTTAGACGTAGCGTCGAAGAATGGAGACTCGGCGAAATAGAACAAAACTATCATTGATTAGCAGGTGTTTTGAATAAGAAAAGAGAAGTAAACGAAAGGTAGTAAGATAAAAGGTTCAAACGGAAGGTTTCCTTACTATTGTTAGAATGGAGGAAACCGCCCATCATTTGGACGTGCGCGGGTGACCGCCAGAGGATCTCCTCCATTGAGCCATCCTGGGCACTCGCCATGAGGTAAATCCGAGGACCTTGATAGTTGACAGGCTGTAAGAGAGACTCCGACCTACAGAGCAACAGTCAGAGGAGCGAATGGCAGAGCCTCCCATGTATCTCAAGACTGGAAAGCGTATGTTAGTTAGAACTATGATGTATTAGGTGCTGTCCTCCGCGGAGATTAAAAAGCGATGTTTGTCTTGTTTGCACTGTTGCATTCTATCATTTAATTCCGGTAGGCTCATACCGAACCCTAGTATAAAAGCAGCCAAGTAGGAATAAGGATATTTATTGGTGCGATGATATCTACCAAAGATGCTATGTATTGAAAAAAAAAAAAAAAGCCAAACGCCTCTGAACCCCAACGCTCAATGTTGAATCCGACCCCTTATTTGTCTAACCCGCAACTGTTGAATATTGTTGCTGAATATATATACCTAAAAGAAGGTAGACTTCAGGAGGACCAAATGTTCCCAAAAGAATCAAGAAAGAATAAATAAAGAAAGAGGAGGAGAGAGACACTCTGATTATGCTTTCCTTTTACACCTTGCCTGAACCCTTTAGATCCGAGGGCGCGAAGACGCCGCAGACAGTGGTAAGCTTGGTTAGCATCTCCTCCCATTCACCGTCAGTAGTGCTCAGAATGGTCACAGCTCCTCCAGCCCCGATTCTCCATGTCTGCTCACAGTCTTTGTCATCAGAACAGCTGAACGCCGTGCGGATAAGGACAGAAAAACTACCTCCGCCGCCAAGATCGAGGAAGCCCATAACGCCGGAATAGATTCCACGTTTCCGTGCTTCTATCATGCCAAGATGCATGCATGAACGTTCCTTAGGCGCGCCAGTCATTGAGCCGGGAGGAAGACATCTCTGTAGGGCCGTAAGCCCGTATGCGGACATGTTCGACGAATGCAGATGGGGTAAGTTGCGGACGGCAAACCCAGGACGACCTGGATCGACATCTCCTTTCACATGAGTAATCATTTGATAAACACGCCCGTGGTCCTCTACTTCAAGAAGCTTCTCAACACGCACACCTCCAGAACCACAGATGCCGTAAAGATCATGACGAATCAGATCCGCGATCATCAGATTCTCCGCCATTTCTTTGGTGGAACCTAGTATCTCCTTGGCCTTCTTCATAGTCATGCTGGCTGATTTCCGGACAGTGCCCTTCATTGGCTTCATTTCCAATGTGAAAGAGCGGTCCCAATTGAGGAAACATTCAGGACTGCTACTGACAATCTTGACGGTGCCTAATCTTGCATACGCGCTGAAGGCTGCAGGATTGTACTCCCGCAGGCGTTTATAAAGCTTCCAGGGGAAGGCAACACGTTCGCTGTCAGTGTTGGGCGACGGTAAGGCAATTGATGTTTCACATGTCAGACACAACTCGTATGATTCGCCAGCTTCAAGCTCTGCTTTACAAGCTTCCAACTGATTCTTGTATGTTTGCTCGCTCGGGAAACGTATCACGCATTGCCTTAGAATGTCGTCCAAATGACTCGTAGTAGAGCTCGCCTTCTCATTCTCAAGCCCTCCTTCACGGGAGAGCTCAGTGAAGTATTGCAATGTTTCATCAAGCCATCCAGTCGGCATATCATCGGCATTTCGCGTTGATTGTATGGTGATGCGTCCTGTTTCGTTATCGACGACGACACTCCTTTCGGTCCACAGCAGACTCACATCTGCTGGATCAGTAGTGGCAGTACCGGCGGTTTGATGAGGGCCACATCCCTGGTGATCATCGCTGTGGGTCTTCGGCCGGGCAAGACATGCGAGTCCCATCTCATACGAGAAATAGCCCAGAAAACCTCCCCAAAAGGGCACAGCATCGTCTCCAGACTCAACCTTTTTCATATCCATGAGATATCTGAGCGTGTCCCATAAGTCAGGAACTGACAAAGACTTCTTAATACCGTAGTCTGTGTGCTCATAGGAGTGCCCTTGCAATCTTTCCACTAGGAGAGACTCGGTCTCGGTATAGTATTCTAGTCTCCAGCTCGTAGGGCCCGGAACTGATATGATACTATACCTACCGTTAGACTGAAATAATACTGTTGGTGACCCAGGCGCATTTAAGCGTTCACATATCAACTCGGCGTTTAGCTTGCTGGTAGTGAGTGAACGGAAAGCCGAAGATCTTGAGGTTGACGCGCACCAATTTAACATGGTAAACGCAATGTCTGGAAGCGAGGTCACATCGCTTGAGCATCTTAAAATATCCTCCGGCAAGCTACCGTAGCCACCGCGTCCATGCTTCTTGTTGTAGTCCAAGGACATCTCCCACCAATTTCTTAGTAGTTCACTGCACACTTCACGGTCTGACTTGCATGATTCTGGATGAAACTGAACACCCCAGAACGGCTTTTCACAGTGGCGCACAGCCATTGGAATAATCGTCTTTTCAGAATTGGCATCTTGTTCAACAGGAAGCCAAGCTAGAAGATCTAAGCTTGCATTAACCTTGATCTGCTCGCCACTATACTCAGTCAAGGCTGCCTCCAGCGAATTGTCCAACTTTGCGTATAGAGAATGATAGAGAGTCACCTGCACATCTTGCAGGCTCTCGAATATGTCCTTTTTGGCAGTTGAGACGCGATATACCCGGCCATGGAGTGGGTATGGCAAGCGCTCTACGGCGATGCTGTGGTGAAGACACAAACTCTGAAACCCAAGGCAGATTCCGAAAACAGGCAGCAAATCAGCGTCACTCAGAGCCCAAATATCCCTCATGATGCCAATATCTTGTGGCACATTTGGATCTCCGGGCCCGGGCCCAAGAACAACGGCTTCGAAATATTGCAGAAACTCGGTTTTGTTCCCATCTGGCCATTCGGAATCAATCATCATCACAGTGACCTTGACGCCCAGGACCTCTTCAAGCATAGCGACCACATTGTAAGAAAAGGAATCATATGCATCCACATAAAGAATGTTCTTCCGGGAGGGCGAATGGAGGTGGGTTTCAGAGGGCCCACCAGCAGACGGTGCGGTCCAACTTCCTAGTAACGGTGCCATGCTGTATGGATGAACTGTAGCTTCTATGGCCCCACACAAAAAAAAACAACAGGGAGCATAGACCGAAGGACAATGAGAATGCAAGATAAGTGTGAAACCAAGCGGGAAACTACTACTAGCAGCTAGCACAAGGCAATGAGATGAAACTCGATCACTAATGATCAATGGAGGTTCATAGCGGAATGAATATAAAAACCGAATGTGGCGATACTTCAACAAGCGTCCTTGATACCGTGACTCACCAAGGAACCAGAGGTTGCGGATTGTCAGTCGGTCGTCGACAAGCAGATCCGATAGAAGTCCAGCCACAGACAGACTTGGAAACAAGGAAACTTAAGGACCAAGAAAGAAAACGACGGGGGTGATGAGAGACTTAGGCTGCCAGGCCTGGTCACTTTAACCTAAAAAGTAGGATAAAACCCAGCGACGGAGCGGCAAACATCGGAAAACCTAAAACCGCCCGTTATGTACGGAGACGAAATTTATGGGTACCGTTTGTTTGGTTCCGATAAATCGCCCGCCGTTCAGCCAAAGCCAAGCCTCTGCCCTGCCCTAATTTACCCACCCTTTCAATTAATACTCCCAGAGCGAGCTTCCTCTAGGTTCTGGCGGCTCAAGAGACCCTCTTGCAAGTACGTTTCCATGCAAATTTAATAAATCCGTTGGTATTTCAGCTATTCATCTATACATCATCGGTTGTTGATCAAATGCTTGAGTCGTGCGAATCAAAGGCAAAAAACATGCCTTGAAACAGGTATAACACCATCATGCATTGTTGGACATGTCCGCTACCTCCAGCCGATCGATCAACTTCGAAGAAGCTATGAATTCAGCGTCGGTACTGGCATATTGGCGTTGGCAATCTTGGTCGCGATTTTGGGGAAGTACTGCGCCACGAAGCTTTCACTGGAGAGGGGATCAGCAGGGGTAACTTGATAATCGTATAGAGTGTTCTTCGTACCTGTAGAAGCTATGTGCGGAGCTATGATCTCCGACTAGATTATGTGCTAGTTCATGGCAGAGAATCACCCACCAATATACCAGCGCTTCGCTCCTGTCGACCGCCGGGCTTTGGAGCAGCCCCTTCTCATGTAATTGCTGGAAGTAGAAGTAATTACAAAATATGCTACCGGCCCGGTTAAACGCTATGGTCTTTCCGCCCGGGTCGTAAAAGACACTGAGAATATCGGCACGCAGGGAGAAGACACTAGCGCACTCAATGAGCATCGAAGCAAAGAGGTTAATTCCGGCGCTGTTCTTGGCCAGGAAGTTGGTCCGATCTGCAAGGGTCTTCGCGAAAAGTACATGAATACCGCAAGGAAGCGTTGCCACAAATTCCAGATCGTGGCTGGGTCTCTCATCGCAATAAGATTTGGACTCCGTGACCTGGTTCGTTTCTGGGCGACTGTATACGCCTGATGACCCGTGAGGCCGGCAAGCCTGGATGGCGGAAAGAAGCTCTGATTGAAGTCTATGCGGGGAGCTAACGGTCACAGGCCGTTCTGGGCGAGAGCCTTGCGGGTCTTCAGCCGAATATGGGGGGGGAGGGGTGGTGTTATTTGAAGGCTCTGTGGATGGCTGGGATGAATCCCCACCAAGAGGGTTCCATGTTGGCCGGCCATTGTCCAGTCCAAAACGCTTCGTTAAATTGGCGAAAAGACCCCGTGGGCGCCGGTCTTGATTTTGTTCTAGTGACTCTTCCTGCGGGCTGGGCCTGATATCCTTACTAGATGACGATGGTGAGTCAGGGAAGTCCCCAGGCATCAACGACTGTCTTTTCTGTTCTGCTTGCTGCGCTTGTGGTTGCACCTGGGCTTGAGCCCGTTCCTGCGCCCATGCGGCTTCCCTTTCCTGGATCTGTTGCCGCTCCTCCTCCAGTTGCTTCAGACGCCTATCCTCTGCCATTCTTGCCTCGTGGGCTTTCTGCTTGAGTATACGCTCAACGTTGTAACCACGGGCCTTAAGCTCCAACAAATCAGTTTTAAGAAGCATTTCCAACGTGAGAGTCGAGTGAAGCTTCGGCCGGACAAGGATCAGGTGCACGAGAGCTTGACTTATCTCATATAGATCGTATTTGCCCGGGGAAATCCACAAGACCCAGGACGTTGATTGACGGGTGATAATGGCACTTCGCTTCTGGGTATGTGAAACCCGACGACCTTTGAGAGAGCGGGTGAGAGATATCGAATGGACGACTTGGACTCGAAGGTTCTTTTCCAACCACCTGACGTCGTGTTGTATAGTTTCGGCGGGTTGATCGTGTAGGAAAAGTCTTGAGCGCTCGCGAATCAGCTTTTGCAATTTTGCTGCGGGTAGTTGGTCCGAGGCCACAGCTCCCCAGTGAGCCCGTTCTTCGACAAGGGTTTTCAGCGGTACAGCACCCAGAGCAAGATAAAAATTCTCCAGCGTTTCCTCCTGAGGTGCAGCTAGAATATGTTCCTTAAATAGATTGAAACTCTGGAAATCATCCACCACCACCGTGTCTTTTGCTGCAGTTAAAGACCATTCCTTTATGCTCTGCTCGTCATTATCCTCGTCAGAACCAAGAAGATCCTCTCTTCCAGAATTCTTCTGGGCTAGGGAGGATATGTCTCTACTCGCTAAAAGAAACGCAGAGCATCTCATTTCGTTAAGGAGTCCCCGGTCCTTCTTGAGCACAGAGATATTCTCAGCAAGTGTTCTCAGTAACTTGAGATACTTATCTGCACTTTGAAATGTTGAGGATATCCTGGCCGGCTCTTTCACTAACATGTACGCAATTTCTATTTTAGTCGGCTCTCTTTTGGAACCCACTGCCATTAGAAAGAAGTTGGCCTCTTGCCCAAAGTCAACAAAGTCGAAGATTTCCCTGTAATCTTCTCCCTCTCCGAGATAGCATAGCTTTGGTGCTACACGGCGTATACTCGGCCCATGATCGGGGGTATCCTTTACTGAGATAGGCACTATTTGTGCATTGCTAACCCGATCAATATCTCGTGGTTTAAGCTCTGAAACTCTCCCCGCCAGATATTTGAAAACCACTCGCGCGTCCCGCTTAGTTGAAGGGGGCTGCCGGAGCAAACAATTCAAGCATTCGGTTAGAACAGGATGTTGTTTGACTCCTAATTTGGGGGCGTGAGTGTGAAGTGTATGCTGCAAGATTTTAAAGCCAAATAAGGTAGCGGCTTCATCAGTAAAACACTGACTTGGAATGCTAAGGCTATCAGATCCTTCAATAGGTAGAAAGGGAACAGTGACTTCTTCGCAGTTGAAAGCGGCGTAACCGTTGTTATGATACTCAGCAATATAGTAAGACATAGCTTTCCCATGCAGAGTCCAATCCTTGGCTGCCGCTGCCTTTGCCATGATTTTAATTAGTTCGGAGGGCGAGGGAAAGCTTCTCAGGCCTAGTGTGGAGAGAAATTTACCCTCGCTGCTGCTAGACTGATACCTGCCCGGCCACTCGATCACGGGAAGTCCAAGAGCTCTGAGACGGTCGTGTGGCTCAAAAAGTTCATATATCTTATAACGCTTGCGGCGGTCTTTGGAAGAATCATTAATGGCTTCAGTCGCCTCCGCAGTACAGATACTGGTATCCTTCAGCCTCTTGATATCACTAGCAGGTATGTCATCGCGAACGGAAGCAAGATAGCGTATTAAATCGACATGACTCCACTTCCTCTGGCTGATATTGGCCTCATCTGAAGATTCTGGTGTAGTTAAGAGGCGTTCAAAGATGACCCCGAGATCAACAGTCTTACGGACACCAAGAGCAGCCAAGAACTTTTCTTTGACACTATTAAGGCCTCTGATGACCGGGAGATCATCGAACAGTCGGACAGAGGAAAAGTAGGTTTCTGCAGGCCGCTTCATGCCCAGCTTGGTTGGTATAACTGTGTGCGACTGTAACAAGTTGATCACACTCTGTTTCGACGGCTGGCTCAGAACGTCCCATTGTTTCGAGATGACAGGCAAAATCTGAGCAGAAAAGGACGAAGATTTTGTGATGTCCTGTTCAATTGACAGAACGCTCCGGTTCCCGGCATTGCTCACTACCCAGTGAATCCAAGGGACCATTTGCAGTTCTGTCCAGCCGAGAGACTCTAATTCTTGCTTACCTAGCGACTTTGTGTACTTGAAAGGCATCACAGACGACGGCAAAGGCAGTTCCACTGGTATCCTCTGAGGATTGAGATAGCTGGTTACGTCCGCGAAGACAAGTAACCTACATACAGCACCGCTACTATCTTCATCATTTGCCACTGCAACATTTAAAAGGCTCTGGACAGAAAGAGAGTCGAGTTGGCCTGACACAGCCCTTCGCCCTAGCCAAGAGAGAAACTCAAGGATTTGACTAGACTGTAGCGTGCTAGCTTCCAATTCACGTTTAATGTCAGACACTGTGACATCAGTGACAAGCCCAAAATCCGTCAGCTTCCTCACAAAATCCTTCGCATTCAATACGAAGCCATCTGGCAGAACCGGGATAGAATCCATGAAACTGAGATCTTCCGGAGCAATGCGTGCCTGGTGGCTTTGGATAATTCCACAGGTTGATAGAACCTCAATGGAGGCATTCTTGTTACACGTCCAGAATGCATCTTCAATAGTCTGGCCGAGAGCCGATGACGGAGTTGATTCTCGGAATACGAACTGATTTGCTGTGTGAATGGCTTCAGGAAGTACGCCAACTATGTCATCCTTTCGGATTTTCGGCTTCGTTGGGTTTATCTTGGACTTTATAGAGGCCATTTCTGCAGACCAAGCCACTCGGCAAACAATACCCGCTGCTCTGAGCATTTCAAGGTTCCATTTACTGATATATCGTGTGTTAAGGTCAATACTCTCCCGCTCAACTGTCGGAATAACAGACGGCGCAGATATGTGAGCATTGAGACCCGTCGTTTGATGAGTGGGAAAGCCAATGAAGACTCTGCCGGCTTTGGATGGGAGAATGGATGAAAGAATATCAGACTGCAACCCAGACGCCCCAGATGCCAAAGTGGTATCATAGGAAGGCGTTAATACGGCTAGTGTAGTCTTCTTCGGCGGAGGCTTGCGCGTGGCACGCTCAAGTTCGCTGCTTAGGGATTGACTTATAGAGCATTGAATGCTCGCAGTATTGATGTGTAGAAAGACCGACGCCGCAGAAGACTTAGTCATGTCTTCCGAGTCGTGGATATTGGGGTTGGTGTCAGTCTTTACAGGTTTCTCTGGCCCACTCTGTCCAGTGAGCCTAGAGAAAAAGGTGCGTAAAGAGCCTGCCGTATCTCTGAGTCCCTCGCGAAACAGATTCGCGTTTGGATTCCACTCAACAACCCGCATCCATGTAGCATCAACTTGGGCGACTTCACGGGTCACGTTAACTATTTTCATCAAACCTTGAGATGTCTTCGTTTCGATGTCTCTTGGGATTGAGAGATCGATGCTTGGGGCGGCCTTCTTCGTCAGTCGCAATAGGTTCCAGTCGTCTAGCCATAACTCTATATTCTCAAGGCTAACGAAGGTGAGGCTGCTAGACAGGAACTGGCACAACTCCATTAAAGACGGAACAGGGGATGTATCATTGCGATAATCTAACACAAATGTCGTTTCAGGATTTGGGGCGTCATTTAGTTGCAACCGACGAGTATAGAGAGCATTCCCTTTCCAGTAAAAAGCCATGGCTTCTTTCCCAGACGAAACAAACGGCTCTTCACAGTCATCAAAAACGCTGTAGAAACCGACTCCAAAAGCTCCAATTTTTGTTTCATCGGGATTGCCATCCGCGATTCGCTTTAATCTCGCCCAATCCTTCTCACTGAAAGGAGAACCATTGTTCGATATCAAAAGTCGCCTGAGAGTATGATGAGAGATAGTATGCTTGATTAATGTGGTGTTGTCGGCATGCGAAGGCAAGGGAACCACGGTAGATGGTAGGGTCTCGAACTTTATGGTCACTTTTGTCGCATTAGCATCAGCCGCATTCTGAATCATTTCTCGCAAGACGGTCCTGTCTATGGGTTAGTAACTGTGCTATAAGTCCACAAGCCAACAGACAGCAACACATACCATTTTCCTGAGTATCGCGCAAGCACTTTCGAGATTAGACCCCGTGTATCAACCGTCACAGCCTCCTCGTCATTGCCCGATCCCATCGTACGCGCTTTCAGCGCGTTGAAGTCTATATTCTGCGCCATTATGCTACCAATACCGTAATATGCTAGAAGTCTCTCATAAACGCCACTGCATATGGTTCGGAATGTAAGAGGAGGAAGGGTGGTCCAACCAAAAGAACACCTCAGACAAGCTGCTAACGATGAAATGCGATCAAAACAGATCTCCAGGAAAGCATCTAAAAAATCTACAGATATGAAGAAGTCACAGCCATATGAGCGAGGAATAAGCAATAATGATGAAAGAACCGCTAATCAATAAGCAGGGAAGCCACTTATAGAAGCGCCAGTCGCCGGAGAGACGGCGGAGTTTAGAGTTATTTATTATCAGTCTTATCAGCTAGGAGGAGGGTGGGTGCCTGGGGCCCTGAATAACATAAGCGTGCATACCGCCCCGTGACAGGAACGGGTTACGGTAGATGAGAAACACCCAATACGCTGTTATCAACTCCGCTATTGTTGATTAATTCGTGCCGAAGTGCGGCGGCGATCGTCCCTCTCGGTCAAGCGTGGCCCAAAGGTCACTTTTGCCTTGTACGTTCTCTATCTCTGACCTCCGATTGTAAAAAAAAGAGACAAAAGAATATTTTTTCCTGGATTCTCATCTTTCTTCTCAATATCAATCGCTTTCTTCTCGTATGACTTCTGGAAGTTCGACTTACCTTTTGGAAGCAGTCAAGAGCATCCCGCCGACTGCCTCCGCTCCGCATCCCTTCAAATGACATTATGGGCGTCGACCCTCTTTCCCCCATTGCGCCTGCGCGCCTTAGGGCGTTGCTTCTTCCTGTTGGAAAAATTAAACGTTCAAGATTTTTGAGTTTCGCTGCAAGACTACAGGCCGAAAATGTCGTCCGTCTGGGGGACATTAGCCCTGATGCGCGGCCCAATCGAAGTAGGCGCTGCTGTTCTATTCCTGATGTAGCTGTTGTATTCTACTTACATAGAAAGGATTGCAGTAATTAACTGATTCTCTTCATAGATATGTTCTCCCCATTAGCGTTTCCTACCGGAATGATTCTCTACGATCTTACCTTCTCCGTGCCTCCAACGTCGCATTTAGAGTTATTCCCGTTTGAAGTACATCGGGAGCCCTTAGTCGTGATTGCCATAGCCGACGGTGTCGAATTAAAAGAAGGCAATGATCAGAATTGTGGACAGCCTGCTGTTAAAGTCAAAAATGAAGCACCTCCCACCCCGACTGGGCTGGACCAACTCCGGCAGGAACTAGAATTACTCAAGGAGAGGAATCCAAAAGCCTTGGTACATCAACTTCTAATATTCGATTATGAAGATGTGGACAAGCTTCTGAACGGCCCAGACGATATATTATGGGTTCCTCGACCTGAAGCTTCTAAAGCTACTACGATGAAGACTGTGCTGTGTGATATTACATCTCTGCTTCTCTCCGAGCTAGACGGATTTGCAAGAACCATGCAGAGCATACCTTCAATCGAGTCCCCTAAGGCCTCATCCTGGGGTCCACATCGGAACCCAGATATACGCCCACGTCCCACCGACAGATTGCTTCACCGGATGACTATGCCTGCGCAGCTGCCATCCAATCCCAGCGGTACACCTGAAACTCCTCTCAGTTCCAGCCAAGGCTCGCCCATACCAAGTGACCATGAAACCCCAACGACTTTTGATGAGATAACCCGGTCTATTCAACTATCCACCCGCTCCAACTCTACTGGAAAGCCCAACTCCTTGCCGAGTTCCAAAGAGCATAGCCGTGACCGGATGTCTGTAAGTAGTATGAGTGCTACCGATCGTACTAAGAATCGGATCAAGGGCCGTGCTGGTGTTGTTATTGGAACTCTTTTTCTTCAGGCCGGGAGATGGCCGGATGCCTTGAAGGAACTCGTCGAAGCTGCATCCAATGCTAGAGCATGCAGTGATTATGTCTGGCATGCCAAAGCACTTGAGTCGATCCTGCTCTGCCTCCTAATGTTTGCGTGGGCAGGCATGGATTTTCAGGTGTGTTTATGTCTCTTTTTGCCCAATACGCCAATTGAACATTGCGGTTACTAAACCATCGATAGATCCCTCCTATTTGTTACCCTGTTGCCGACAAGTCCTCAAAGTCATCATTTAATTTCGAATCAACATCTGGGCAATCCACACCTGGGAACAGGATTATCTCGCTTCAAAATCTGTCAAATCTTTTACCTGATCTTTCGAACAATATACTCAATCTCTACAATCGTGCCGCTAATATAGCCAATGCGCCTCTGCCGCAGCTTGTCTTCTCAGAAACGGTGATTCGCTTGGGTAGGCTGTTGGTAGCTGCTCGCATCCGTGATGGCGCACTAGATGATATAGCCCTGAAACACATTGTTATAGGTGAACATCTCCAGCCTCTTCACCGACTGGAGCGCCCTCGTGGCCTAGTCATCCTCCGAAGGTCCGAAATTGCAAACTTCCTCCTCCGTGCACTACCGCTATCCCCTGGGTCAGATCTGCCTGCGACGGACGCAATACCGATCATGATCGGTGTTGTCTCTGTCTTTGACACGCTTGGCTTACCAAGGAAAAAGGCCTTTATTCTGAGAGAGCTTCTGTCAATACTCGTCCCAACACTGGTTCAAGCCCGCAAGATCGGTGCAGCAGAAGTGGGAATTCATCCTGCGGCCGGTTTAGCTTCCCTTAGCGACACGGCTTTTGATATCAATGCTTTGGATGTTGGACCTGGGAACATGGAAGAGAGCATGCGCTCTCTCCTCGCAACAATAGGGGAAATATATGGCGTTCAGCCTTCTTCCTTTTGCGAGTGGCAAAAGAAACGCTCCGCAAATGATACCGGTACAGAGCCCTTCCCCGAGTATGATTCAGTTGCTGGCATTGTTGAACGATCGTTTCGGCACGCTGTGCTCGATGGATACGGCGACTTGAACCTCAAGATCGATGTCCTTAAGGCCTGTATCAATTCTTGTGAAGCACTTCCTGATTTTGGTGGCGTCCTTCGCTTCACTGTCGAATTGCTTCAGACCATCAGAGGGGATCTTATGCTTGCTGAAACACTACACACCCCTCCGTGCCTGCCACAAGACGAACAGATCCGCTTGTTAAACAACATCAAGCGAACAGTGGGCGCTGCAAATAAACTGGGTGCGTCCGGGCTGGAAGCAGAGTACTGGGATGACTTCTTAGTACGTGATGTCCAACTGCTAGCTCTTCCGGATGCCAGAAGCCCGGTCCGTCGGTCTAAGTCGGAGCTCGATGTTGTCACGGCTGACCGTGAAAAAGCATCAAAAGACCCATTCTTGTACAACCCTTTTCAGAAATCAAGTAACAAGACTGCAGAGTTACTCATGGTGGCTGGTGAACATGCCGCTTTTCAACTTACCCTCCAGAATCCTTATGAATTTGAAATAGAGATCGAAAAGCTCCGTCTTGACTGTGAAGGTGTATCTCTCGATGCTGTTTCAGAATGGATCGTGCTTCGTCCCCTAAGCTTACAAACCGTCACAATCTTCGGATTAGCACACGAAGAAGGGGCGGTAAATATAACAGGGTGTTTCGTCAAAGTTCGTCACTGCAGGGAGCGGAGGTTCCCTATTTTCAAGAATTTATGGAGACCTGAAGCCGAAAGAAAAATCAAGCGAACTGGTTTAGCAGCTAAACAGCCTTCGACGGAGCGGCCACTTTCCTGGAGTTCCACTACTTCGAGAGACGGGAAGCAGCTTCCAAAGAAAGGCCCAGATACATCATCTTGTGCGATCAAGGTCATAGGCCGCCAACCCTCCCTCATAATCGAGTCGCTCTCCCTGTCGCAGTCCGCTTTCATGGTTCTAGAAGGTGAAGTGAGTTCCTTCAAAATCACATTACGCAATACATCATCGTGCCCTCTAGATTTCATATTGTTTACTTTCCAGGACTCCACTACGAAGCAAATCCAGAATGCTCTAAGCAACAGGGATCTGCTGCCGGTGGAAGTGTACGAACTTGAACTCAAGTTGTCAAAGCCCGCTTTGAGGTGGCGGCGCGAAGGCAAAAATCCAGGTGACCATTCAATAGCCCCTGGTGAATGCGCTACGTTCACTGTGGATGTCACTGGGAAGCCCGGCTTGCAAGATACAACAGTGCAGATCGACTATTCGTGCGTTGGGCAATCTGATGGCGAACTGCCTGATGTGTTCTATACCCGGCAACTATTTGTCCCGCTCACTATCACGGTCAATGCAAGCGTAGAAATTGCTCGTTGTGATATATTACCATTTAGTAGCGACTTCACCTGGTGGAACTGTCCGGAGGCTGACGTCGGATCCGAGTATGCCGTAAAGGCAGATACGAATGCTTCTGCACATTCGCTAAGTGGCGATCTGTTTTCACCTGTGTTGTCTCATCTTGGGCGAGACACATTTGGTTCTGATCACTGCCTTCTCCTACTTGATCTTCGCAACGCCTGGCCGAGCCCATTAACAGTGTCACTGCAAGCTAATGGACAACCTGTCGAACCCTCCGAACAGTCAAGAGATGAATCCAAATTGATAGATAGTCGCTACACCATTTCAGGGGAACTTCAGCCGGGGCAAACATCGCGCTTTGTCCTCGTTCTTCCTCGCGTCTATCTAGATAACCCCCATGCTTCGATCCCAGTTCTCAACACCGGGTTGAAGAGACAGTTCGTCGTAAGTGCCCATAAACTTTCATTCGATGCCGAAGCTGCGTCGCGTGAGGCATTCTGGTACCGAGAAGAGCTCCTCAAAAGAGTGTCCGGATCTTGGAAAGAGAGTCCTGCGGGGCGGAAAGGAATGATTGATCTGAGAAACCTACGTTTCAGTTCGCGGATGGTGGACGCCTTCCGACTGGAAGATGTTGATATCACGTTTGCTTTAAGTCCCTCATCTTCGGATATAGTTAGCTCCAACAGCGACAGCGTTGTGCAGATCGGGCGGTCAAAGTACAAGGTCCAAATCGACGAGATGCTTAGCCTCAGCGTCACTATCTGCAACCGATCCTCAAGGCCTATCCACCCTCTTCTCCGACTACAACCAAGCCTTCGTCACCAATCAAACAGTATTGCCCTTGATTTATCAAAGCGTCTTGCATGGACCGGTATGCTACAGCAAGTACTACCTGTGATACATAGTGGGGATAGCACGACTGCTGCCGTCGGTGTAACTATCCTTTGCCGGGGCGAGTATGATTTCGGCGCGTCTGTGGAGGAATTGCGCTTTTTGAGACCTTCACCTGGCACGGCATCAGATATTCATTCCCAGGCTCAAGCATCTTTCCACGATGACGATGGTCATATTAAGGATACGTTTGGTATAGATGCGGCCAAGAAAAGGCATATATGGCACGCTAAAGAAACCTGTGTCATGAATGCCTATGGCTGATTGCCGACACGAATAGAATCGTCTGGCGATCCTTCTGTCCAGCACATCTGCCTTCTTCAACCTTGGCAACTTCAGCTGACGATTGTCGGCTGGGCCGCGATCTGCTGGAGATCGCTATCGCCGGTTAACAAGAACTGTTCTGGTTGCACTATAGATTATGTATAGATATCAACTTACATGGCCTACGGGTGGTCTGCGACGACGGGGGTTGCAGGCTGGTTCATGCAATTATGTATATGGATATTTGTTTCCTTGATGCACCTATGTTAATAAATAAACGATATTACTGGATACTATTGCTTGTACATATGTATCAGACAGTAGGCCAAGTTTAATGTACTCTGTGCACTAGATTCACTCGAGTCAACTACTTGCTATAGTTGGGGACTTGCGGTTCTAAAATCCCAAGGGGTCTGAGGATGTTACAGCAGTAACTGGCCGTGACAGCGGAGGGAAAGCTCATGCCTGCGTTACGCTGGAAGGTGCCGCCACCGAACTGACACGATGTTCCCCCGTATTAGGATCGCAACCGTTGTGCAAACGCTACGTGGAATATAGCCAACATGCCTCTTGACATCGGCGGGCGATCAGGTAAGATGTTACAATAATAGCTTGTGAAAACTGCCGGAGGGGGGGAGAGCGCTTCGTCGTGAAGCAGCTGGGTTGACAGGTAGATCTTGCTAAAGAAATCTCATCATGTCCCCGTCTCTCCCAGTTCAGTTTCCTGTGCGTTTGTAGACATTTTATCCTTGGCGGGTGAAGGGTGCTGCTGGTCACCATGGGGAAAGCTTAAGTATTTCCAATCCTCGATCTCTTCGATGATACACTTTAGTCTATCCCGAATACTCTCCACGGCATAGGTGCCCAGAATAAGTCGGAGAGGCGGGTAGGAGCAATGGCCTAATTCCCAAACCAGGTAAGCTGCTTTCACAGCGCTGGCAGGCTGCTTGTCACCCAGCCACATCAACATGCGTTTTGCGTGCGCCGCCGGCGCCGTTGGCGTGTTATATGGCTCACTCGGTGGCTTGACAAAAAAATGACCGTAAAGGGGTAGTGGCGACGCGAGGTCGTTGTCATTCTGATTAGCCAGCATTGCGGTGTCAGACACAAGATCGCCGATGTCATCCCGGCGCATGTGCCCCGGCTCCACGAGGGTGGTCTTAATGTTGAAATTGTCCACTTCGTACAGCATGCTTTCCATCAATCCTTCGACGGCGTATTTTGATGCGCAGTATGGCCCTAATCCGGGGACGCCTAAGGCGCCTGACGTTGAGCTGAAAATCAGGTACCGACCGGATCTCCTTTCACGAAAATGCGGCAGTGATAGCTGGATCATGTTCAGTGTACCCATGAAATTTGTCTCAAATTGGTCGCGGATGTCATATTCATCTTGATCTTCGCAAGCCCCGATTACGCCGTAGCCAGCGCAGTTGGCAATGATGTCAATGCGACCAAAGCGATCAATTGTGCGATCGATAACTCGCTTGACGGTCTCTCTGGCACGGACATCGCACAGAAGTCCCAAGCAGTTATCATGTTCTTCCTCGAGCTTCTTCATGCACTCCGGGCTATTCTCGAATGTACGCCCAACTGCTGCGACAAGGTCATCGCGGGACAATGCGGTCTTGACAAGGGAACGGCCCATATGGCCTGTCGCACCGAAGACCTAAGTAATATAAGTTCTGTACGTTAGCTGCCAGGGCCGTCGATATTTGGGAAACAGGCATTCGTCTCATGGGTCATACCAGCCATACGAGCGGTTTCGGCGGGTTCTGTGGTCCAGGAGGATCAGTGGTGGTGGGGAGATGGAGCTTAGGTTCTCGTGCACCGGTCGCGGATGGTGATGATGCATTTAAGGGTTTCGGGGAGGAATTGTGAATCTCCATCGAGACGAAGCGAGACGGAGGAAAGCAAATAAGAGAGAGCGGGGATCCGTTGCAGTTCAATTCAAGAAATTCGTTTGCTTGTTTCCCTTCTCCGCATTGGGACAAATCCGGGGTCTCGGCATACCTAAACATGGGTTTAATCCCGGCCAATGGTTTTTTTTACTTATATATCAAGAAATATATCAAGCATATATATATATAGCCACACATACTCGCTCTCTCGCTTTCTCGTACACACTTTCGGATCAAGGTAGATAATGTTATTGTGGAATATTGTTACACTAAGAATTTTCCACAATGAAATAAATCTTCCTTATCCGTTAGACATGTCAAAATAATAATGATGATGATGATGATTATGATAATGATGATAATTGCTTAGAAAATGGAAAACAATGCCCGAATCAAACGCCGATACCCGAAAATTAGGCCATAAGAGGTTCGTATAGTAGGATCTTAACGCGCCATCTCTCTCCGCAGCCGTCCAGCGGCACTCGAGGGAGCCGGCTCTGGCCAGCCGCTCACGGCGTCATCAACCTCCTCCAGGAAGCTCGTGCTGTTGTGGATGCTTGTACCGGCAAGAACCACTCGTACTCCTGGTGAACTGGCATTCACTTGAGCCACCATCTTGGCTTCCTCATAGGTTGCGCCGCCCACCATGAAAATGATTATATCCTGAGGTTTATCTCGGATGTGGCCGCCGCTCTCGAGAAACGGATACTGTAGCTCCTTCAACCGGCCCTTGATCAGATTTTGAAGAGTTGCCTCTAGGCGTGGCGAGTGTTGGGTGTAGACATTCTCAACGCCTTTCAACCCTTTGAAACGATCTCGAGCGCCAGAGAAAAAGGAAGTGGATTCGAACAGGTCAGAGAACCCTCCAGCAACTGGGGGGGCTTGCAGAGAATGGTGGTAGGCAAGAAGCTTTGGAATGATATTCACTTTGTACGACGGCACATTTCCTGCGGTGACCAGCAAATCAAGCAGGATTGGCAGTGCATTGTTGGGTTGTTTTTCGTATCGAATAGCATAGAGGGCCACGAGACGTATCTTATTTTCGGCCGGCACCGATGGTAATTGGATTATCCTTTGTAGGTTCTACAGGAAGTCAGCATCTCATCCACAGTGATCTCTAGCTCGTTCGAGTCTAACATACCTTGAGGTCACTAGCATGGTTTTCGTTACAAGCTAAGCTTTGTTCCAATTCGCTAACATCAAGAAGATCGTCCTCGCCGACTCGCCGGCTGAGCTCCCCGACCAGCGTAACGTGTTTACTGACATTTCCAGAAAGCTTGCGAAACTCGGGATAATCCTCCACGAATCGCTTCATATCCGCAATCGACTCGATATTCATGGTGTTTTTCGTTTTTACCTGATACTGCTCGACGTATTCTTTGATATTTTGGCCCAAATCGCCAAAGTTTTGGTACATGTTCTTCTTAAAAAAGGGATCTTGATCTTGAGAGAGGACAATTTCTCGAAGCTCTGGTCGGATCTCCGGTACGTCTCGAAGGTCAACCCTTCCATTGTGAATACCCATCAGTTCATGAACCATTGCTTGGTATGTCCACTGGGTCAGTAAAGGTGTGATGGGATCATCGCGTCGGTCGAGAACTAAAAGGATCGGCGGCGTATCGGTATTGCGAAAATTGAACAATTGCTCTTCCTGTGTTAACTGATATCGAATTTCGGTGGCCAGCTTCTTGGCCAGCAGACTATTCTTCTCGTAGCGTATCAATGGATTCTTTTTCAAAGCTAACAGGATAGAAATTACGCCCTCTGTGGCTCTCTGCAGTGCATCTGCATTCCACAAGTCGGGCGAGTGGCTCCACAATCGCTGTTGAGGGAAGCCGAGATTTAAGGAACAAAGATCCGGATTGATCACTATGAAATCCGCAAAATGTTCCTGCACTGCACGCACCACTTCATGACTGTCCGCCTCAGCAAAGCGCTCAAGTGACGACTTGCGAATGATGTTGCTGAGAAAGATGTAATATTCGCCGTACTTGGGTTCACGAAGCTCGTCGATGAGGAATTGAATGGAGCTGGGGGATGGACGCACGAAACAGAGACAGCGCAAATGTCGCATCTTCTCTCGAGCTGCATTATCTAGCCGATCGATCAGGTATACTTCGTGATTCAGCAGGGCGGACTGGGTGATAGCTGTCGAGACAATCGTGACCTGTCCATGACCAATTAGACTGCAGCCACTTGATAGGCAATCACCTAGACGGGGACTCCCACCGTCTCGCTATCCAAGAGTAAGATCTTCATCTTCGCCGACGTTGAAGAACCTGATGTCGAAGGATCCCCCGCCGTAACCATCTTAGAGATATACCCCGAAACTGCCGCGACGACGTCCATGGTGAGGAAAACCGCACCGAGGCGCTAGAGGATCACCACCGGGAAGAAGTATGAGGAGGGTAAGTTAATCACGGATAAATCTTGAGAATCGCAGATAGAATATGAATCATAAGGTAAGGATTACGTTGTTGATGGTGGTGGTGGTGTTGTTGTTGGGGTGGAACTCATGAGAAACGGCCCACCAAACATTTGCTCTCCGCTCTCCGCTCTCCGCCTATTATGATGGCATGTGATTTCTGTTGATACATTTTCATGAACCGATTCCCTTCTTTCCCTTGTCTAACAACTTGTCGATATCGGGTCTACTCAATGTCTTCCATGCTTGTCTAAGCCCTACCCAGAGACCTCCTCCCTATTTCTGTCTCTCTCTCTCTCTCTCTTTTCTTTTCTTTCTTTTTTTCTCCCTCTCCTTCTCTTCGTGCTTCACAATGCTGCCATACATAGATCTCGGTGAGCTTCCCCGCCAGTTAACGTCTCTAGGCCCAGTATTGGACAGAACTGACATACTGTCTTATTTTCTAGTTTTCGAGTATCCTGCAAATGTTACAGGGGCTTCCGTTGATGAACGTATGGTCTCCCAATAGCTTCATGCCTTGTCCGTATCGCTAAACTGTCGTCTCAATCGCATTAGTGAAGCTCATTGCATCATTCCTACTCTCCTACCCGTTGGCCGCACTATTGAAAAGAATACCAGACGCCCAGCCTTGGAAGAAGAACGCTTTCATAATTACTGTTTCATTATTCTATCTCGTGGGCCTGTTTGACCTCTGGGACGGTCTCCGGACGCTAGCCTACAGTGCGGCCGGTATATATGCGATTGCCTATTATATTGATGGGTCGTTGATGCCATGGATTGGGTTTATTTTCTTGATGGGCCATATGTCCATAAGTCACATCTATCGGCAAATCCTAGATGACGCGCACGTAACTGATATCACCGGAGCCCAGATGGTGCTCGTCATGAAGCTTTCATCATTCTGCTGGAACGTTCATGACGGCCGCTTGCCCCAGAAGCAGCTTTCAGACCCTCAGAAGTACGCGGCAATCAAAGAATTTCCCAGTATTCTGGACTACCTAGGATATGTGCTGTTCTTTCCGTCACTTTTTGCTGGCCCTTCCTTCGAGTATGTCGATTATCGCCGGTGGATCGACACCACACTCTTTGATGTTCCACCAGGAACAGATCCTTCCAAGGTCCCAGCAACTCGAAAGAAGCGTAAGATTCCTCGAAGTGGAACGCCAGCCGCCAAAAAGGCGTTAGCTGGGTTAGCGTGGATTCTTGCGTTCCTGCAGCTCGGCTCGCTCTACAGCCAAGGATCAGTTCTTGAGAAGACATTCATGCAGTATTCCTTCCTTCGACGGGTATGGACCCTACATATGCTCGGCTTTACGGCCCGACTGAAGTATTACGGAGTGTGGTACCTCACAGAAGGTGCTTGTATTTTATCTGGCATGGGATACAATGGCTTCGATCCTAAGTCCGGGAAAGTGTTTTGGAACCGGCTAGAGAATGTTGACCCATGGAGCCTCGAAACCGCTCAAAACTCCCACGCCTACTTGGGCAGCTGGAACAAAAACACCAACCATTGGTTGCGAAACTATGTTTACCTACGTGTCACTCCTAAGGGGAAGAAACCTGGCTTCCGGGCCAGTCTCGCTACGTTCGCCACCAGTGCATTCTGGCATGGATTCTACCCTGGATATTATCTGACCTTTGTTTTGGGATCATTCATCCAAACTGTAGCTAAGAGTACGTATCACACGCCTCCATTGCATTAACTTCTTTCTGATCAGCTTTCACAGATTTCCGTCGCCATGTTCGGCCATTTTTCCTCACCCCTGATGGTAGCCGACCCACTGCTTACAAGAAATACTATGACATTGCCAGCTATGTCGTGACCCAGCTCACCCTATCATTCGCCGTCATGCCTTTTATCTTCCTGTCTTTTAGCGATTCGGTCAAGGTCTGGCGTAGCGTCTATTTCTATGGCATTGTTGGTAATATGGCATCCCTTGCTTTCTTCGTCAGTCCCGCAAAGAAGGTCCTTCTCAAAAAACTGAAAGCACGCAATAGACCCCATGTTCCCCGGGCGGCCAGCTCGGAGAACATACAGCAACCAACTTTGGGCCTACCAAACGATGCAATCCAGGAATTCGATAACGCAGTTCAGGAGATCAGAGCCGAAATTGAATCCAGGCAGAGACGAGGCAGCTTAGCCAATATGCCTACAGGCGATGAATTGAAGGCTGCCGTCGAAAATAAAATAGGCCGGAAGCATTAATTAGCAAAGCTATTCTCACGGTAGTTAATTTGTAGCTGATACTCATCGGCTAGCAAGATTCCCGTGCCATGTCAAGCGAGCAGTTCAATATTCAGCCGTTGTCACGCGACTTTATGATGGTATAGATTTGTTATTCATTTGCATGAAATGGTTGGTTACTCACATTGTTCGCCTGTGATGGGATATAATTCTTCTTGATCACCCTGCCCTTTATGGTGGTTATTATACAAGATATTATTCTTACATTTTCGACGCTGTCGACAATTCTGATTTGATTAGTCATGTTGAACTGAAAAGCCACAACTTTTGTCGGCATGTAAGTTCATATGTAGAGCATATTCCGACTCCAAATACATATCACATGGTTAGTAAATAATGGAAGATTGCCTGCCCATGTTTCCGTGTATTCTCGTACTCATAGATGTTGGAACAAGTTTCAGTTTAATGTGTAAATTTTCTGGTCTCGAATTCATAATAAAAGGCATGTATACATAAATACATGGAAGAAGGAAATATACAAATGTTTATATAACAAACAGGACATATATCCATAATCTGTCGTAAAACCCCAATTAATCCAGCGCTGCGTGCTCCAGACATGGACTTCTCCTGAATCTTCTGACATCAGAAAGTCGTCCGAAAGAGAGCATAAACACCCAATATAATCAAGGTCGAAAGCGAATGATAAAGAAACATTATACGCATCACGTCGTGCAGTCGTGTCAAGTAGTATAACCAAGTAAGTTCAAGCAGCCAAAGCAAAGTAGAAAGGTTATGGAAGCGGCGAGGGTATCAAACGGCGGAAGGAAGATATCGAGAGGTAAGATAGAGTTGAAGAAACCGGCTCCCAGGAAGCAATAATGAGATCGAAGTCCGATCCAGTCGACAAAGTCAAAAGAGGCAAAATAAAAGAAAAGAAGAGAAGTAAAATAGCAGCCAGCATTGTATGTGGACAAGGCTGGATGATGGGTGGGTTATAGGGCGTTAATGGGCACTAGAAGCCCACCTTCGTTCCCACAACAGCCAGTGTGATCTACAACAAATATTAGCACGATGATTGCCACACTCAAGAGAATACTTACAACGATGGTAATGATCACCAAGCCCAGAGGATTCATCCATCGATTAAGATTCCTCCACCACCTGGCGTTTTCGTACCGTTTCCGTTCAAGGTCAAGAACCCGCATTTGGAGTGTCTTTTCACGTCCGGGCTCACTATCTTCCTGTAATATCATTTCCGGTTTAGGGGGCAAGGGAAGAAAGGCAGCTATGAGCCAGGCTGAAGTAAAACAAGTAAGCACTAAAGCCGCATTTTTCACGTCCAGGTAAAAATTGGTACGTACCAAGTGGGAATATGAACCCTAAGCAAAAAGACCATACTTGAATGTTTCTGCGTCCGAGGAAAGGCTCTGTTCGGGAATCCATAGACGGAGCCCCCCATGCACCCCCTCTCGGGCGAACATTACGTCTATCAGGGTACAAATGTGGCGACCAGCTGTGCCGAAGTTGATGGCGGAAGTGTCCCGGTCTCTCTGCAACCTCAGGGCCCTTCACCCAATGGCTCCGAGGGTCACGTGGGTCAAGTCTGCTCATCCATCGTATGCTTTGCCCCGTTTCGTTGGTACGAGTCCTCGGGCGAGTAGTGGCGGTCGTTAAACGATGGGGGGGATTGGAACTAGGGGTTGGAGGACGTGCTGAGGATGGACGGCTGCCTTCCACCAAAGAGAGAGCAGAACCCACTGGTTGTCCATAGTACATTTTGGCCCAGGTAGGTAGTACGTTGAAGGAAAACGTCCCACTAGTACCTGGCCGCTTTGTACTGCGAACACTGCTCTGTCTCGATCCGGATGAATGACTACTCGGTACCGCTGGGTTTGTAGGGCGGGCTGGAAGACTGGAAACGTCGTCTAAATATTCATCTCCGTCTGTGCTGTTGATTAGCCACACGGAAGAAGACGTCGGTCTCTGACGGACAAGCGCCGCAGAAGGCCTAGATGGTTCTGGTGTGCTCTCGGTACGGTCGGCCGGAGAAGCTGACCTCGAATCATACTCAGCGGACCATCGAGATGTAACCGTAGATAAGTGCGATTTGAAGTGTTCCGACGCACCGTCCGTCGTGGTCTCGTGTTGGGTGCGGTCCGGTGAGTCTGCAGAGTGCGAGACGTCTACTCTTGAGCTCTCCGATGATGGCGCATGAATGGTTGGATATTGCAGAAACACGCCGCTGTCGACAATCGCTTGAATATCCGAGGATGGATCGCTGCGAGAGGAAGACGTAACGGACCGAGAGTGGCTTCGTTCACGTGCACGGGTGGAATTTGAGCGCACTGATGGACCGTGATATGGCGGGTTGGAGCGAAAGGAATAAGAGCGTGAGCTTGACTGTTCGGAAGATGAGCCATGGGTCCAAGGAGCGGCTCCTATATACCTGATCACAGTTCCTAGTGAATTCAGAGAAGAGAGCGAGTTTGACCGAGTGCCACTGTCTGGGTTGGATGATGCACCAATTGGGACAAAATTCAAGCTTGAGCTATCAAGCGCAACAAAATTCGGACTTGACGATGGCCCAAAAGGTACTACATTAGGACTAGAATTGCTCGATGCAGCATGTGCAGGGTGTGACGGTTGACCGGATGATGTGTCGGAAACCACGGTCTTGATCGTCGGGGCAGCCCTAGGTAACGTATTCGGTTCCTCGTCAGAGTATGAAACGTCATCCGACTTGAGATTGACCCCTCTATGCCCTGCAGAGCCAGGTTCTGGAAGAGATGACTTGCTAGAGGAAGGGTCATCCTCCCATACTTGAGGTGGCGTGTTTGCAGCGTCGAAGGTTGAAGATAAATCCCATGGGTCACCAGTAGATTGTTCAATCAAACTGCTATCTAGGATATGGCTGAGTTCTGTTGAGAGTGTCGCGCTGGATTCATTCGGTATCTCCTCAATGTGGAACCTAGAATCTGGGATAAACTCTTGACCTTTTCCGGGTCGTGGCAGGAGGATGTGTTCTGGTTTGGTCGGATATGGAGTCGCTGTGTAAACATCACATTCATCCTCCTGATCATTGTGCTTGTCGCTCACAGCTCGTAGGGATTGTGGTGGGGAAACCCCGTTTGTTTGAGACGAAGTGCGCTCATGAAGAGCCCGCCGTGCGGGAGACGAGGTACTTGAAGATCCAGTTGAGCGCATGTTGTCAGGGCGATGATTAGTTCATTATCAGGAAGTACCAGTTGCGGAGTATTTATGACAAAAAAATATGGTTCTATTGACGAATAGAAAAAGAAAAAGAAAAATCCCAAGTCGCAGGCTTAAGATCGTAGAATTGTAAAAAGTAAAACAAAGCGATCAATGTATCAATGGCTGCTTGTCTAATTTGAACGACGGCAGACTTGGTCTATGAAGCAAACTACCGACGGATGCTAGTGTTGTTGTGTTGTTGGTCTATTGTTTTTTGTGATGCAATAAAGAATGTGTCTCGACACAAACGATGTCAAATGAGCGACAGGCGCGTCCAACGGGACGTAGTAACATTAAAAGAGCGTGGAGCCGGCAGTTGAAGAATCGTGGAAAGTTAGATTAGCTGAGTCATGCCGACCGTGGAAAGAATGTGAGAACCGAGACCAGAGAGCGCCGAAAACCGTTTCCAAAAGAGCGACAAAACCCTCAACGACTGGAAGAGAAAAAATCAAGATCTGAAACGACGCAGATATGCAAGCAGGTCATGGTAGTAATATTTAAGCAGCCCCCCCAGAATCCTGTTGTCTAGCGGTGTAAGCCTAAGGTCTGAACAGGAAACGGATCCGTCCAGGGGCATGCAAACTGCACGCTCTAGAGCAGCATCTGAAACACCTCGAGAGGTGGGGGAGGGAAAAAAGAAAAGAGTAGGAATTGACCTGCAGTTCGTCCGCTAAGCTGAATTGCCCTGTCGATCGTGAGACAAGGTAATTGGCCCGCAGGTCAATTGCAGCTCGCCAGAAGGTCTGGATCCTCTGTTTTGCATCGGAAGGTCCTTCGTCATTAAGATCCAAAACATGTGGCGATCTTCAAGATCTAATTATACAAATAATTCATAATTCTCGCCGTCACAAATAGTGAACCGAAAGGCCCGGAAATTAGGGGCGGAATTCGAGGCTTGAGGTCATTTCGCTTGGTGTTGATCCGGTTGAGACTAAGAGTGGAGGGGCTTAACCAATTCAGCTCAATTAGTCGTAGTATTCGGAGGCCGCAACGAAATCCAGTTGGCTGGCTAGCAATAGTGAGAGCGAGATGCAAGGCTCCTCTACTGTGCATTAGTAGGGTGTTGCATTCGTACACAGCAGCATGTCTCTGTATGCTGTAGGGATCCCATCACATCTCAGAGCCTAAAGTCTCTTAGTTAGTCTCCACGAGGATGGCCGTCCCAATTGTGACCAATCCGAACGGTGGAGTTCTAGCCGTCGGGGAACAAAATGAACCGGAGGTCGACCCACTAGGGTAACTGTGGCTGAGCGAGTCAGAGTAGGCCGAGGTTTCTAGAATGTCTCATTGGTAGCAGAAAGGGGGAAATTGTCGCTTTGTCAATTCAGGTAGGCCAATAATCACACGAGGCCCTCGTAAATCCTAACGAGGCAAAGCGAAGGATCGCCCGAGAGCTGCCAACTCAGCAGAAGTGGGGTTGGTCAGACTTACGGGGTTAATGAACACGAGTTGCCGTTGTTTCTTAAAGATTGATTGTGAGCTCGAATGGCACAGGATATGATAGAAGGAATGGGGTGTCATTCCAATGCATTGAAAACTTCATTGTAAAGAAGGTACGTTGAAATAGGATTCGGATTGTAGTCCCTTGGGTCCAGTATCCATGGCACATGATAAAAAGCGATCCAACAGTGTACAAGTGTAGTGTTAGTGCCTTCGAAATCAGGCAAACCGGGACAAACTTCTGTTTTCTTTGTCTGCCTCTTTTTTTCCCTTTTATCCATTGATTATCACCGCCAACGATCATTTCAACCCCCTTGATGCACTGTGTTACATTACATGATCCAAATCTTGTATATCAATTCGATCCATTACTACCTCTCCAACATCGGGTTGCTCAGTAATTCTACCGTCTGCGTCAAGCTATCGGTAAACTCAGGTAGATAGATAGCTATGGCTCCTATCAATATCCTGGCGCGTCTTAAGACCCTCTACGCAAAAAGCTACTGTAGGTTCGGCCATCGGAGATGACCTCGTTTACTTCTAACCGTTCGTTTTCAGATGAACCGGTCATTTCGGCCCAGACGGCAGCTTTCTTCTCGGTAGGCACCTGCTCCCGTCTTAGCGCTTCTCCGAACAAACATCTATAAAAATAGCATCATTGTAACCTAGAAAAGGGGCAACTCACCCCCCTAAAAATGAGAGGCATTTTTACAGTTGAGGGTCATAGTTCGTTTCAAAATTGGCTAACAAAATCTTGCAGATCTGCCTGACATTAGCCTATGTTGTCCCGTTCTATGTCTCTGCAACCACTCGGCCATCTCCCACCCTCAGCCGAGATGCACCATCCGTGATCCGGGCTAGAATTAAGGCTGTGACTTTGTCTTGCATCGGGTGTACCTTAGCTGTCTCATGGCTGATCACCGCCAAGGGCAATGTCTCTTTGATTGAGGCATTCAGATTTCTTGGGTGGTGGCCCATAGGATTCGCGGAGGTTCTTCGCAGCTTGTTGCTAACCGCTATTTTGTTCGCCGGGCCCCTCTTCGAGCGAGGGATTGCCGAGGGTGAGTGGAGAGATTGGATCAAAGGGAACAGGATTTCCGAAACCCTTCGTGGGTGGATCGGATGGAGAAATTACGTCGCTGTGAGTCGAATCCAAAGGCCCAGATCTAATAGCTCTCCTTCCACTCACAATATACATGTAACCAGGGTCCGGTAACTGAAGAGATCATGTTCCGCTCCGCAATCATACCTCTTCATATACTCGCCAAGGTATCTCCAGGTCGGATCGTGTTTACAGCCCCTCTATATTTCGGGGTTGCCCATGTCCACCATTTTTATGAATTCCGTCTTACCCACCCGGACACCTCTATCCTAGCAGCGCTATTCAGGTCGATCTTTCAGTTTAGCTATACCACCATCTTTGGATGGTATGCAACTTTCATCTATCTGCGTACGGGATCTCTACTAGCTGTCATCCTCACTCACTCATTCTGCAATTGGTGCGGACTTCCTCGCCTTTGGGGAAGAATTGAGGGCTGGGTTCCGCTCGGCCCCTCATTAGCCAAAAGCAAAGGTGATACAGATCAGGGGCCAGTTTACGCGTATAGCCAACTCAGCATGGGTTGGACCGTCGCGTACTATGCAATTCTCGTTGGAGGGACCACTGGTTTCTGTTATTCTCTATGGCCTCTAACGGACTCTTCCAGCGCTTTAGTTGCATTCACAGGTCCGTAAGAAAAAAAGATGCTAGAAGTTATAGCTGTGTAATGTGATGTAAATGTATCGGTCTATATATATAATTGTTATATCGAATTTAGTACTCAGCATATCGAAGTCGTCGTGGCAAAGCTTCATAGAGCGACACGATTTTTTCTCCTTCCTTATGACCTCAAAAGATGGATATTTCTTTAAATCTTTTTTTATCCATTTTACCTGATACACTGAGCCTGCTGATGTTATTCGAGTCAAATTTCAGACCCAGTGGATTGATTGATTGGAGCATTACTCCGTACCCATAATAATAATATATTGGATTTTCGTTATCTCCGGTTCGGCCTCGGAAACACGGGAATTTATCCCTTCTCGACACAAGCTCTAAATTTCAAAACACTGCGACCGCTTTGGCGGACCAACCTGGACATGTAAAAGACTATAGAGGGTGTGCAACTTTCGGAACCTCCCTAGCCTATTACCAGGTCAGAGGACAGTTCATATAATCTCGTCAATCATGACGTTGCGCCCAGTGCTCTGCCGGAGGATACCAGCCGCCCGCTCTTTCTCCGCTACCGCATGCCACGCAAGAATTCCTCTAGACATCCCTCCACCGTTTCCAGTGACCAAATCCTGCCCGGAGCCCAGCTGCTCATGTCCTATAACGCCTTTAATGCCCGATGGGCTCCCGATTGATTACAACCAGCCTCTGAACGGGACAATGGCGGCATACGCGCAGCAAATTCTCATCTGTACTGGGCAAAGGGATTGGACAAGCCGTATCGAAGACGACGGGAAGCATCATGCCTGGGGGCACCTAGCAAGAGGGCTGAAGCGTCTCCTGGGGCGCGGAGGACGCTATGCTGATGTAGGTAGCGGACCAGGCCATATTTCGGTGGACACATTGCTAACAGATGAAGCCTTTCAACAATATCCTTGTTAGCAACTCTTCCTTCTCCCCATCCGCTACTTCTATTGGTAACCCTTCTACCGCGTCCGCATTTCTCTTTCCCAGCTTCAAATATTTCCCATCCATTCCGACCGAGATATTAGCCTCTACAGACACTGGAACCGACTTGTCTACATTCACACGAGCCTTCCTTCTCCCTAGAAAGCTCAGTGCTATATCAGAATCCCTTCCTGCAGTTAGAAAGGCTGAATTAACTCGGAAGCCGGAGCTAGCGGCCGAATTTACGGATGCTATGGATCTATACCATTCCCCTATCATTCTTATCTGCGGCCACGGTGGGCGTGACAAGCGGTGCGGTGTAATGGCACCAGTGCTGGAGAGCGAATTTCGGAGGGTACTTAGTGATAACGGGTTTAGCTGTGATAGCCACATAACTGATAGCCCTGCGCATGCTCACGTGGGTTTGATCAGCCATGTAGGTGGCCATAAATATGCTGGCAATGTGATCGTGTATATCCCTCCAGGGGTGACGATAAAGGGTTCTTCCTCACCGCATCCTCTAGCCGGCAAGGGCATTTGGTACGGCCGTATAGAACCTAAGCATGTGCAGGGGGTTGTTAAGGAGACTATCCTAAGTGGGAAGGTGGTGATAGACCACTTTCGAGGCGCTATTGACCGAAATGGGGATATTCTGCGATTGTAGCACCTTTCTCCCTAACATTGAACTTTGTCATCTCCTTCTGTTATACTCACTACAGTGTACCGCCGGTGGTTTTGGGACAGGTAGAATGTTACACTATACCCATATTGGTTTGGAATACGTATTCCGGTCATCTGATATCAATACAATTCACCCGGACAACCATATGTTTCAAGCAGCTATGTCACATGATGGCTATGCTATATCTTCTCAGTCCTTAACAAGGATAAACTTCCAAATAATTAAGCCAGTGGATGGAGCTTGTAGATAGATAAGTTGACTTATCAATTTGTATGTAAAATATATGTAGAGTACCATATCTTTTTATTTTCTTTGGTTCTCTTCTTGCTAGTCATTGTTGAAAATAAGAGAGTTATAAAATAACAAGAACAAAAGCCATAAACGGCCTGATGTCGTAGTATAAGTGTCAACTACGTATTACTTTATTTAAATCAACAGCGCATAATAGAGCTGATAGACAGGACTCGCAGGACCTTCAGGAACAGGTACATTAATGACTAAGGATATACATCCGTGGAGCCAAAAAACCACTAAGCCTCATTAGGATTAGGGTACACCGGACTGCGGTGCGAGTTGATATCCCAGTGACTCTCAATTGCATCATTTCAAGAATATAGCCTCTCCTACGGCACAATGTTGAGATAGCCACTATGCTATCTCTTGCTCGCCTACGATTAAGTCCGACTAGGACATTCCTAGCGGAAGGACGATGGAAGCACGGGTGTCGTCTACCTCCAATCCCTGCCTTAGCCCGTTTCGCATCGATCGCAACACCAAGAGCCAATACTAGGAAACTCGACTTACCTGCAATTGACAAAAAATGGCAAGAAAAATGGCACTCCGAGAAGTCAAGCCGATCCTCCATTGCCTCCGAGACGAAAGGCAGTACGGAGAAGCCCAAGTCTTATATTCTGTCCATGTTTCCTTATCCGTCCGGAACACTACATATGGGACACTTGCGTGTGTATACAATATCTGATGTACTTGCACGGTTCTATCGCATGCGTGGCCATGAAGTTCTCCATCCCATGGGGTGGGATGCCTTTGGGCTACCTGCAGAGAATGCAGCGATAGAGCGGGGAATTGATCCGGCGGAATGGACGAAGGATAATATAGCCAGGATGAAGGAGCAACTACGGAGTATATCTACTTCCTTTGATTGGGACCGAGTGAGGCAAAAACATGATATTTCGTGTCTGAGATTATGCTAACATGTTGCAATTGCAATACTTTAGGAACTAGCGACATGTGCACCGGAATTTTATGAACATACACAGCGGATATTTTTGATGCTCTATAAGAAAGGATTGGCATATCAAGCTGAAGCTTTGGTCAATTATGATCCTGTGGATAAAACAGTTTTAGCAAATGAACAGGTACACAGTACGACTGGCGTTTTGCGGCTTCCCGATGCTGACTGTGTGACTAGGTTGATGCTAATGGCTTCTCATGGCGGTCTGGAGCAAAGGTCGAGAAGTTGAACCTAAAGCAGTGGTTCTTCCGTATAACTGATTTCAAAGAAGCTCTCTTGAATGATCTAGATTCCTTAGCCAGTGGCTGGCCGGAGCGGGTGCTGTCCATGCAGCGTAACTGGCTGGGAAGATCGTACGGCGCAAAAATCAAATTCTCTGTCTCAACAGAAGGAATTGAATGCGGAAGTACGGACATAAGTGTCTTCACCACACGACCAGATACGCTCTATGGGGTCGAATATCTTGCTTTATCTCTAAACCACCCCATCGTTTTAGCGGCTGCGGAAACAGATCCAGAGCTGCGTAAGTTCTTGAATGAGGCGGCCTCCCTCCCCCCTGACTCTAAGGCTGGGTACAAGTTGGCCACCGTGACTGCCTCTAATCCATTGCATATCATTGATAAGGAGAGCCCTCACATAGCTCGCCGGCTTCCTATATTTGCGGCTCCCTATGTTCTTAGCGATTACGGAGAGGGTGCAGTAATGGGAGTTCCAGGTCATGACTCGAGAGATCTGGCATTTTTCAAAGAGAATGTTCAACCTGAGACCATATCTGTCGTAATTGAGCCACAGCGTGCATCTGATGCCAATTCTCTGGCCAGCGCTGACCATCTCCTTGCTAGTGACGTGAAAGCTTATACTCAAGAGGGTTTCCTTAACTCAAGATGCTGGAAATACCAGGGCCTTCATTCCCGCGAGGCTGGTCAACAAATAGTCAATGACCTCAGAGCTATCGGCTATGGAGATGCTGTAGAGCAATGGAGATTGAGAGACTGGTTGATCAGCAGACAGCGCTATTGGGGCGCTCCGATTCCTATCATCCACTGCGGAGAATGTGGCCCAGTGCCCGTGCCGGAAGACCAGCTCCCAGTCAAGTTGCCTAAGATAGAAGGGGACTGGCTAAAAGGGAAGAAAGGAAATCCCCTGGAGTCGTCCCATGAGTGGGTCCACACTGAATGTCCGAGCTGTCGAGGTCCTGCGAAGCGGGATACGGATACGATGGACACCTTTGTTGATTCATCATGGTACTTCCTCAGATTCCTAGATGGTTCTAACAGGCAACAACCATTTTCACCGTCATCTGCACGGCCAGTCGATGTTTATATCGGCGGTGTCGAGCATGCGATCTTGCACCTGCTCTACGCCCGGTTCATCTACAAATTCCTTGCCAAGTCCGATTTATTCCCAGAGATCGCGCGTATAGGAGATGTTTCAGGTCCATCGGAGCCGTTCAAGACACTTCTTTCCCAAGGCATGGTTCATGGGAAAACTTACTCGGAGCCTTCTACAGGGAGATTCCTCCATCCTTCTGAAGTGGACCTTTCTAGCCCTGATCAGCCGGTCATCAAGGGTTCTCATATCACGCCTAATGTGTCTTTTGAAAAAATGTCAAAGAGCAAGCATAATGGTGTGGACCCAACAGCGTGCGCCCTTAAATACGGTGCTGATGCCACTCGCGCCCACGTCCTGTTCTCGGCACCCGTCAGCGAAGTCCTTGAATGGGATGAAGCAAAAATTGTGGGAGTCGAACGCTGGTTTGGCCGACTTTGGAAGCTTGTGCACGACGCCCAACAGACACTTGCTTCATCGTCATACACGTTGAACTCAGATGAGCTGACACTGTCCAACCACGCTACAGCCCTCCCCCAGTCTCTGCAGAATCTCAGTGACAATGATGCAGATGCGGTTCTTTTCACCCATAGAACCATCTTGTCCGTTACGGGTTGCATAGAATCAAACCCTTATGGGCTGAATACCGTTGTCTCCGACCTGACCAAATTAACCAATTCGCTGTCCTCGTCAACACCATTGTCCCCACAGGTCCTCTACTTGTGCATATCCTCTCTGCTTCGTCTTCTCGCACCTATTGCCCCAGCTCTAGCTTCCGAGTGTTGGGAAGCTCTCAACGAACCGATGATTGACCACCATAAAAAGAGTGAAGCTATAGAAAATGCATGTGGCGTGCCCTCTATTTTCGATTGTCCTTGGCCAACAGACCTCCTGACCTCAGAGCAGGCGGATGTACTGTCGGCACGGGGTGGTCAGACGGTGGCAGTTCAGATCAATGGCAAGTTGCGGTTTACAGTCTCAGTTTCACGGCAGCTATCGCCCACGACGGAGGAACCCAGCGAGTCGGAGTTTATAATCAATCGCATTCTAGAAACCGACGAAGGACGTACTTGGTTGCGTGAAAGGAATGACTGGGAAAAGCGGAGGCGTGTAATTGTCGTCAAGGGGGGCAAATTGGTTAACATTGTATTCTAAACTGGAGTTGCGCCCGTTGTATTGCCGGGGTTGGCAATTGGAACATGACCGTGTGTAGCTATAAACAACTGTACATTAGAACTCAACACACGCTACTCTATTCTGGAGGTGCCATGAATTATTTGGACAATTGGCGCGCTCAAGGCGAACGAGCCTAACGAGCGATGTGAGAGGTAATCTTCCCAACTCATTCCAGCCCCCATGGGAGAATTGGGGTCAGAGGCACTTGTCCGGCCCCTGTTGCATGATGTGGTGGAGACTCAAATAGATCTTCCCCTCATGAGAACCGATGGGTGTCAAGTTGACACCCCAAAACTGGCGGGTCCCAATGCCGAAGGCTCCCACATCCGGGAATGAAAATGTACGTAACTGTAAAAACCGGGAGAAGTGCGGTCGATTCTCGGAATTGGAGCCTGGTGGTTCTGTTTAGTTGCGATTATCGGATGTTGTCGATGCGGAGCAATGCGATCTTCCCCAAGCATAACAAACAAACAAACAGGCTTTCTTTCTGGGTACAGTAAGCGGAGCGGAGCCTTGGGTATCTAAGTAATGTGGATCACCGGCAGTGATTTAAATCTATGAGAAGGGGCTGACGCCGTTCATCCACCAGTTGGCAACAAAACGAGGGGAAGTGCCCCTCACTGTACGGGGACTATTGAACATCATATCATTTGTTGAGGACCTTCAGGGTTTCAGGAACTTCCACCCCTACTAGGTAAGGCGCCACCGTACTCCTACGGTACTCCATCTTCCGTCGGCCACATTCAGCACTGACCCGATGGTAGGTTACCTCTGGTAACTTTTAGTAGAAGAACTTACAGAGTAGTACGCCGTACTATTAGTACACCTACCAACATACAGTATTATTAGCTCATAGTACTGTACTCCGTAGTACGTACTCCTACGTGGGGACCAATCGGAAGGACTGACCCCTCATGAGGGGTAGAAAGCTATCCAGATCAGGAATAGCACGGGCACTGGAGGTACCGGCCGAGTAGAAATTAAAGATGTCAACTTCACTATGTATGTCCACGTATGTATGTGCCTTCCTTAGTAGGTATAGGTAGTTAGGACCTATAGTAGTTCCTAGTCTGAACGACTTCTCTCTCGATTGGATATCAAAATGAAGGGAATTTAACACTATATGAAACTCACTATAGCTATCTGCGACAATGAGGGAGTAGTACCAAGAGGCACAAACAAAAGATACATACATATATTTTATAGATGTGTAATTCTAATACTCGATAGTGTGAATGAACCCCGCATCTAGACTTCTGTCTATCCAACGCCTTGGAGTCTAGAGTGCGACTAGGCTATGTTACATGGACACTGCATGGCTTTTTCTGTCCGTCGATACTCTCCGATCCGAACCGCTCTTGTCTATCTGCGGGTGGAATCCAAACTTTGACTAAATGAATGATGTTCAATATCCGCTCACCATAATCGAGGGAGGCCCGCGTGCGGAGAAGCTTGCGTGCCTCATTCCACTTGTTCTTTTCCACACCCTCCCATACGAATAATGATACGAGGTGCAGTGCGATCTACTGGTGGTGGGGTCGTAGCCCTCCGCTCGCCTTGTTTTCGATCCATGAATAGGTGGGTAAAGGAAAGAGATGATGAGGAGGGGAAATAGGGAGGGGTCCCTATCCCATACTATATATTTCGGCGTAATTCCTGCTCATTCCCTGAAGTTCATCAACCAACACCAACTACTATCAAGTTTAACTTTGGTACGTATACTACCTTCCTACATTTTCAACCATGGCATGAATATTCCTCGATACTCGTCCGCTTAGTCCCCACGCCACAACTTCACTGCTTCGCCTCATTCAATCTCTCTCCAATTTGGATCATCACTGCCCATTGGCGATATGACCTTGGAGGGGATTGATTTAAAATACCTGGTCCGCTGACATCTGATTGTAGCGCCCAGTTTCATCTCATCCTCATCACTTTCCGCAGTTTGATAATTGAATATAATTCAAAATGGTATGTATCCGCTCTTGCTCTATTTCTCCTGCACATGCGCTGACCGAACTTGACAGGGCAAAATTCTTATGGTCCTCTATGACGTAAGTCCTTCATCAAAAGGGTAGTTATCAGAGATGACATCGATAGCTGATCGTGAGCCTTGATTCTAGGGCGGCGAGCATGCCAAGCAGCAGCCCGGTCTCTTGGGTACCACCGAGAACGAGCTCGGGTTGAGGAAGTGGTTGGAGGAACAGGGCCACACTCTTGTCACCACCTCCGACAAGGAGGGCGAGAACTCGACCTTTGACAAGGAGCTCGTTGATGCCGAAGTCATCATCACCACACCGTCCGTGAACCTTGATATCTTATGGAATCTCCGTTCTGAATCGTCGGCTAACCCTGTGCTATAGCTTCCACCCTGGCTATCTCACCGCTGAGCGTTTGGCCAAGGCCAAGAACCTCAAGATCGCGGTCACAGCTGGTGTCGGATCCGATCACGTTGACCTGAATGCCGCCAACAAGACTAATGGTGGTATCACTGTCGCTGAGGTGACTGGCTGTAACGTCACCTCCGTCGCGGAACACGTTGTCATGACTATCCTTACCCTGGTCCGTAACTTTGTCCCTGCTCACGAGCAGATTGTTCGCGGCGAGTGGGATGTTGCCGCTGTTGCTAAGAACGAGTACGACCTTGAGGGCAAGGTTGTCGGTACCGTTGCTGTCGGCCGTATTGGCGAGCGTGTCCTTCGCCGCCTGAAGCCATTTGACTGCAAGGAGCTTCTCTACTACGACTACCAGCCCCTTAGCCCCGAGGTTGAGAAGGAAATCGGCTGCCGCCGTGTTGACAGCCTTGAGGAGATGCTTGCTCAGTGCGATGTGGTTACCATCAACTGCCCTCTGCATGAGAAGACCCGTGGTTTGTTCAACAAGGATCTGATCTCCAAGATGAAGAAGGGTAAGTAGAACCGTGGCACGCTTAACTGAGGCTATTTGGACGTCGGCTAACCTTTTATCAAGGCTCGTGGCTCGTTAACACTGCCCGTGGTGCCATTGTCGTCAAGGAGGATGTCGCCGAGGCCGTCAAGTCTGGCCACTTGAGAGGCTATGGTGGTGATGTCTGGTACCCCCAGCCCGCCCCGAAGGACCACCCGCTCCGCTACGTCCAGGGACCATGGGGCGGTGGCAATGCCATGGTTCCTCACATGTCTGGTACCTCGATCGACGCACAGATCCGTTACGCCCAAGGCACAAAGGCTATTCTCGAGAGCTACTTCTCCGGCCGTCATGACTACAGGAACCAGGATCTCATTGTTCACGGCGGTGATTATGTTACCAAGGCCTACGGCCAGAGAAACAAGGCTTAAGTCTCTTCAATCAGTGTGGAATGAATGGGTTAGAATGTTTTCTTGGCGCATGCTTCTGGTCTGAACAGCCCCTCAAGGAGCAGGGCAATGTTTACTTATGATACCTAAAATTCAAATTATCTTGTTCTCACCTGTTCTTGGGATGGTAAATCTTCCGATGAATCATTTAAGCGCTCTGCTGCAGAATCATACTCTTGTCTCGTAGCCTGCCAACCGAGCGAGTATTCCATCTGCAGATACATACAAGTGTATGTCTTGGGCATTATGTCGGAGTACCTTTGTTGATCCTGTGGAGACTGCAGATCATCTGAAGCTTGATTTAACCAACCAGCGCTCAGGGCAGTTACTTCCCGCTGCTTTATCAGTACTACTACTAGTATAGTTAACTAGTACCCGCACCTCCATACATCCATATCAAACCTTAGTAAGATGCCTTACTAGTTCATGCCATCCATGCAAGGTGTTGTGCTGAATTTCGGTTGGAACCAAAAACCGTAGAGCTTATTCCACGTTTTGCTAGGGGCTGAGTATTGGATCTGCTGGTAATGTTATGTATATACTACTACTACTCTATGAAATTAATATTATACCCAATGCTGACGTGCATAATTGGTTATAACTTATAATGGCCCATCAGTATGAGTGGATCAGAATGGGGCTGAGAATGTCATAGAGCGCTGTCCTCTTCCCTTCACACTCCAGATAAACATTGGCGGTGCCTAACTATGTATGGCGTGGTGTCATTGGAATGGATCTGCGGCCCAGATCGGGCTCTATCTCCGGTTGGATGGCGAATAATGCTTAACCCCTTGGCAAGGCGCGCGGGATACTAATTTTCTGCCAGTTTGACCTGGGAAGTGTTGCCTACAAGGCTAGCTTACGGTCTAGAGTCAAATTGCCACGCGATGCAGAAAGGGGGCGTTGGTGACGATAGTTGATGCAACGGACAGAGTCATACGTATTGCTCTTGTCTAAACCATCCCCGACGCCATGCGGACCTGTAGATGTCTACGAATGGGAATATCAATGTCCTCTTGGACCTTGCTGACCGGCCACCTCTTCATCACTGTCGTCCATAAACCCTTCTTCCAGCTCACGGCTGAGTCGGCTTTCTGCCTCAGCAGCAGTACTGCGCCGTCGTTCCAGGGCCTCCCTTCGTGCAGGATCCATATCCATTCCGACCATGATCTCTCCTTCCTCATCAAAGATACTAATGTTATCGTGTTGGTCGTCAAACTGTGCTTGTTGTCGCCATGCGGTCGGTAGGAATAGGCGCATCATTGCATCGGCAATACGGTCCCGGAGTGTAGATGTATGTGCAGAGATGGTGTGCAAGGGAAGATATTGTGAATATCGTTGGTGATAGCGACGGAAAAAAGGAATTATAAGAAATGACAAGAGAAGGTAGAGCGCCAGAGAGATGGCAGCTGGGATGACCATGGTCTAAAGGATTGTGATGGGTTTAAATGAGTAAATCTTATCACAGATCTATGATTAGAGGCAATACCTTGGCGAAGCTTGATGCTGAGCCCATCTCGACTGCTTTGCCGGAGTTGAGTTCCCGAAGTTGCGACGGTATGGGGTATGCTAACAACAAGAGTAGGCTAGCGTGAAGGTGCAATGGCGGCCGGTTGGTAGGATTAAGATGGTGGCTTCATAATCAAGGTCTGCATAATAAGATATATCTCCGAATATGGATAGGATATCGTGTAGATTGACTTACAGTTTGGGGGGCTATCGATGCAGCCTGAGATAAGGGTCCGGAGAGAGTGTCCGTCCCTCTAGGCCGTTCTTTCTCCGATTACAATGCACGTGACACTAACGTATATGGCGCCGTTGTAGATCACGTGTACATGCGGCCCCTATCGCGTTCTAGAGCCCGCTTTCCCCCTAATGCCCGTGCTTCAGCTCTGACATGCGAAGAGACACCGGCAAATAGGGTCTGGACGTGGAAAATACCCCCTAGAAGGCTAGGATTGCTAGAGTTGATAGGATCGCCACTTCTTGCTGCGACCTGTCCAAGTTGCTGTGGGTTTCAAAGAGAAAAGAATTCGTGTATCTGGCCCCTCTCTTTTCTACCGCTGCTCCGCAGCGGGTATCAAGCTACTAGTGCCAGCCAGAAGTGCAAGGAACCGCATATCCTTTTGGACCTGATACTACCCTTGCTATCGCATAGCTTGGGAGCGGTCAGTCCTGTCATTCATCCGGAAGAATCTTTTTTAGTGCCCACTGGAAGTCTCTGTGTGTTGTGAATAACGCTCATGCTGCGCCCTGCTCTTTCCCAACGACGTTCGTCAAAATGCCAACCACCACGTCCTCGCCTGATAAATCACGACAAACCTCAGCTAGCAAATCGTTCTTTGGGAGGAAGCTGCATAAGGAAAAGCCAGTAGAGGATCGATATGATGGGCCCGGATCATTCGAGAACCTGGCACCTCCCGGGAGTTCAGCTGGTTCTCGGTCGTCCCGACATTCAAAAAGATCATCGGTTCAGTCCGTAGACTATCCACATGATATTGACCCTTCCGGGCTGTCAATGACTGCTGGTGTCATCACGTCTATCCCTTTCGAAAGTTTACCCGCTGATACCAAGACACCCATACCGATCGAGTACCTATCCAAGCCCGAGCCATCGCGAAAAGAGCAACCGTCTAGCCATCCGTCACCCAATCACTTGGCTAAAGGGGCTAGTGACTACCATCAATACCCTGCGTGGAACCCTTCTTCCGTCCGAGATAACAATACATACTCCCATCCTACTGGCCCTCGTCCACCACCACATACCTCGAATTTAACAATGACTGGAAGTAATACGGGGGATAAAGGCGCCCGGTACCAACAATGGGGGCGACCAGGAAGCTCGGCTACCAATGCTGGATTCAGTCATAATTCTTCTTCAACGGTTGACTCATCTAACTCACGTATATCGTTCGATCAAGCTAGCGTCCATTCTTCACTCTCCTCGAACACCCGTGGTTCTAGCTATTTCTCGTCTGATGGATCATCGCGAACGCTTACGACCAATTCAGCTGATCGAAGTACCTATTTCCCAAATGGGAACCCAAACCGACTTTCGACTCAGTCGAATTGGCAGCCACCGCCAGCGGCCCAACCAAGACCTCCCCCGATCAACGCAGAACAGTATCTCGCTCGACCGAGGGATGATCGCGTTGTCGACCAGTTATTCCTGGAATTGATGCAAAAGCGGGGCTGGCAGAACCTCCCAGAACAGGCGAAGAGGCAGATGCTAGCATATCCGGCTTCTAAGAAATGGACACTTGTTCACCAAGATAGACTGACAGAACTGCAAGGGGAACAAAAGCGCAGGCAGAATGCGCGTCAGACACACGGTCATGACGGCCCAACTGGGATTCTTGAGCGGGCCGACGAGGAGGGGAGCCCAGAGTGGTACGTCAGGAAGGTCATGGATGACTCGATTACCTCGAAGCAGCTTGCTAGCTTGAGTGTCAGCCTGAGGACACAGCCAATAAGTTGGGTGAAAGCCTTTGTAGAGGCCCAGGGTCAAATAGCTCTTACGAACGTCCTCGCGAAGATCAACCGTCGTAAAGCTTCAGGTCCTATCCCGGCCCCTCCAACTGGTGACAAGGATTTAGATCGCGAATATGATATCGTCAAGTGTCTGAAAGCCTTGATGAACAACAAGTATGGTGCGGATGATGCTCTAGCTCACCAGCAGGTCATTATAGCTCTTGTGAGCTCGTTGCTCTCCCCTCGGCTTAATACTAGGAAACTCGTCAGTGAGGTTTTGACCTTCCTCTGTCACTGGGCTGAAGGACATGGCCACCAGAAGGTCCTCCAAGCCATGGATCATGTTAAGAACCATCAGGGCGAAACCGGGCGTTTCGATGCCTGGATGCGGATAGTTGAGGTAACAATCGATGGCCGTGGGAAAATGGGCAGTCTAGTAGGTGCGAGCGAAGAATATCGCAGTGGTGGCATCGGCATGGAAAACCTTCTTATGGAGTATGCCGTCTCCACCATGCTTCTTATCAACATGTTGGTGGATGCGGGGGAAAATGACTTGCAGCTGCGATGCCATATCCGAGCCCAGTTCATCTCTTGTGGAATCAAACGCCTTTTGACGAAGATGGAGGGGTTCCAGTATGAGGTTATCGACAAACAGATCGAACGTTTCCGAGAGAATGAGGCTATTGACTATGAGGACCTTCTGCAGCGGGAGAGCAGCAGTGTGAAAGATAGCATCGAAGGCGAAGTGAAGGATATGAGTGACCCGCTGCAAATTACCGATGCTATTGCTACTAAGATCCAGGGGACGCGAGCCCACGATTATTTCCTTTCTGCTATGCAGCATCTACTCCTAATTCGTGAGAACTCTGGTGAAGATGGTTTACGCATGTACCAGCTTGTAGATGCTATGCTTAGTTACGTTGCTATGGATCGGAGATTGCCTGATCTTGATCTCCGACAGGGCTTGACTTTCACCGTACAGAGCCTTCTAGATCGGCTTCATACAGATGCAGAAGCGAGACGAGCATACGATGAATCTCTAGAGGCCCGTCAAATTTCAGAGGCTGCAATCGCCGAACGGGATGAAATGAAGGCACAGATTGAGCTAGGCGCGGATGGCTTAGTTAAGAAACTGCAGAAACAGATTGATGAGCAGACAGGCATCATCGAGCTTCAGTCAAGGCAAAACGAAATGATTAAAGCTGAAGTCGCCGATCTCCAAAGGCTTCGGGCCCAGGAGCTTCAACGTAATGAGTTGGAGACCCGTGAGCTTTATTTGATGCTTCGTGATGCTCAGGACATAGCTGCATCAAATGCTAAGAAGAATAACATGGCTGAGACAGATCCTTCGCATATGAGAGGTATCTTGGATCGTGAAAAGCTCTTGGAGAGGTTGGAAATGCAACTGGAAAGGACGAAAACACAGTTCAAGTTAGAAGGCAAAGTCTGGGGTCAACATGGCCCCTCAGACCGACTACGAGAGTTACGGGAGCAAATGGATGGTGAGCCTGAACCCAGCGATAACTTCCAGGAAGATGCTCGTCGAAATCTGGATAGCAACGCCCTAGGATCCGTTCATCGAAAAAGGAGCCTTATTCCGGGAGACGATGCTGCCGGTGAGGGCCTGGAACAGACTACCAATGAAAATGGTGATATCGTGTATGAGAAAGCACGTCTTGTGGACATTCAGCGACCGCGGATGAACCCTGCTCAAGCCACTGGCCTTCTCGGCGAGATTGCAGCGAAGGTGCCTAAGATTGGCGCCGAAGAGGGCGAAACGAATGCTGCTGCCGCTGCTGAATCGCCTTTCCCTGAGCCAGAGACGCCCGCCATCAGGGTAGACAAGCCTTCAGGCGAGAGCAAGGATGAGAAGGTCGATACCGTTGCTGGTATTCCCCCTCCGCCGCCGCCACCTCCACCTCCGCCTCCTGGGATGGGTGCAGGTGTTCCTCCTCCTCCACCGCCTCCTCCACCCCCTCCCCCAGGCTCTGCAACAGGTGTGCCGCCTCCACCACCACCGCCGCCCCCTCCTCCACCCCCAGGGATGGGGGCAGGTATCCCCCCTCCGCCTCCTCCCCCGCCGCCTCCTGGTGCCGCTGGCAAAATGCCGCCGCCTCCTCCCCCCCCTCCTCCCCCCGGTGCTTCATTTGGCGCTCCCCCTCCGCCACCACCCCCTGGCGCTTCCTTTGGCGCTCCTCCACCGCCTCCACCCCCTGGCGCCTCTTTTGGAGGATGGAGGGCAAATTACATGGCTTCCCAAGCCGCTCCCTCTAAACCGACGGCCTTTTTACCATCGATTAGGCCGAAGAAGAAGCTCAAAGCACTTCATTGGGAAAAGGTTGACGCTCCTCAGGTCACTGTATGGGCATCCCATGCACTAACTCCCCAAGCCAAGGAGGAGAAATATACCGAACTTGCCAAAAAGGGTGTGTTGGATGAAGTTGAGAGGTTGTTCATGGCGAAGGAGACCAAGATTTTTGGAGGCGGCGCGGCAGCCAAGCAGCGCAAAGACAAGAAGCAACTTGTCTCGAATGAATTGTCTAAGAATTTGCAGATTGCGATGGCAAAATTCTCTCAATACCCTGCGGACGACGTTGTGCGGATGATTATTCACTGTGATGTGGATATCCTTGACAATCTGGTTGTCATGGACTTCCTGCAACGAGATGAACTGTGCACGATACCCGAAAATATCTCTAAGCAGATGGCACCTTACAGCAGGGATTGGACAGGCCCGAATGCTGCTAGCTCTGAGCGGGAACAGGATCCGGCCGAGCTTACACGTGAAGATCAAATCTATCTATATACTGCTTTCGAGCTGAATCATTATTGGAAGGCGAGAATGCGTGCCCTTGCATTGACCCGCTCCTATGAGCCAGACTACGAGCACATATCCACTAAGCTTCAGCAGGTTGTGAAAGTGAGCGAATCGTTGAGGGATTCTGTAGCTTTGATGAATGTGCTTGGCCTGATCTTAGATATCGGAAATTTCATGAACGATGCTAATAAGCAAGCTCAAGGCTTCAAGCTGAGCTCTCTTGCTCGATTGGGTATGGTAAAGGATGACAAGAATGAAACCACCTTTGCAGATCTTGTCGAGCGGATTGTTCGCAATCAATACCCAGAATGGGAAGGGTTCGTCGATGACATCAACGGCGTTGTCGCCATTCAGAAACTCAACGTCGATCAGTTGCGGACGGACGCTAAGAAGTACATTGACAATATTAAGAACGTACAGGCAAGTCTAGACGCTGGTAATCTAAGCGACCCTAAGAAATTTCACCCACAAGACCGTGTCAGTCAAGTCGTTCAGAGAAGTATGAAGGATGCTAGACGCAAGGCCGAGCAGATGCAGCTCTACCTTGAAGAGATGATTAAGTCGTATGATGACATTATGGTATTCTACGGCGAGGATAACACAGATGAAGGCGCTCGACGAGACTTCTTTGCCAAGTTGGCTGCTTTCTTGCTTGAATGGAAGGTAAGTTGAGCTCGGGCCTAATTTAGACCCCCTTGCATGCCTGAGGATTTTGACTAATGAAACTTTCGATCCACAGAAATCCAAGGAAAAGAATATTTCTCTGGAGGAGGCTAGAAAACGCACAGAAGCATCACTTGCTCGCAAACGTAATAATGCTGCTCTTGCAAACAATGCTGGCTCCAGCGAAACGTCACAACTGCCTGCCTCAAGCGGGGCCATGGATTCTCTGTTGGAGAAGTTAAGAGCTGCAGCCCCTCAAGCTAGGGATCAGCGTGATCGTCGACGTCGTGCTAGGCTGAAGGAACGACACCAGATTCGCGTGGCTTCGGGCCAAAGGATGCCGGATCTACCTGGAGCTGAAGGCACGGAAGGTGGTGGAACCACGGATGTGAACGAAGACAACGATAATGTTGCCAGTAACGATGAACCGAGCACCGTAGAGACAGGGCTTCTAAGCCCACTCAGTCTTGCCTCGGAATCTGGTACCACAACTAGGGAGTCGCCTCAGATCTCAGAGAGTGAAGATGTTGCAGATCGTGCTGCAAGCATGTTACAAGGTCTAAGAGATAATACTGATGGGGAGCGGTCCAGAAGACGAAGGGAAAGCGCCGAAGAAGAACGGCGAAAACGCAGATTACGGAGACGGAATGGGCCGACGGGTGGGAGCAGGGACGGTGCCGACGGCTCTGCCCTGTCACCAGTACCGGAGCCCATGACACCGTTAAGGACTGACTCGAGAGGTTTAGAAGAGCCTATCGCTACTAGTCCAGAAGATGCCGCTTCGCAACGACCAGTTACCCCAGTCATCGTCGTGTCTCCAACAATTGAGCAACACTGGCGCTCTCCAAGTGAGGATGAACCCAACGGTGACTCTCCTGGCAGATTCTCCGAATCGTTAAATTAATATTTTCGCCTATCCGGCTTACTCTTTACAACCCCGGCTTCTCTCTCACACGGTCTCTTTCTTCTTCACCCCCCCCTAATATAATATTTGATAGACTAGGGGACGTCGCCCTAGAACATTTTGCCCTGCTAAGTGTGTATAATATTTTGATGCCCTTTCTTTCTTTCGTTTCCTCTTCCTTTTACTTCCTATTTGCAACTGTGTTATCTGCATTGAAGACGCTTCGCAAGCGTGATGGATTCCATCCTTTCGCTGTTCGCCCTCTGGCCCCTTTCCCTTATTACTGGATTTCCTGAACATTATTTTCAAGAGTACATTTGTTCTATCCACGTGCTTCTACACCGAGCGACTTCTTTTGTTTCCAATTCCCGTCGGAATGATTTCTAGCTTATATCTCGATTTCCTTCTTTGTACATACATAACGTCACATTTCCTTCTACTGGGCTGTACACGTGATATCTCCTGTGATGTGCATGGTTAGCAAATGTTTGTTGCATGTCGGCTGTGGTGGGTAATCAAGCGGCCTTTTTTCTTTTTTCTTTTTCTTTTTTCATGGCGTATGGCCGCGTTTTTCGACGCGCAGGCGTGACGAGGTGACGCAGCTATCATTGATATACCTTTAAACATTCATCTTATGGTGTCGGTGATTTGTATACACCTGTAGTCGGTTGTAATGCATCTCGAAACCATACATCACGTTCGCTCAGGGGACAAATAGAGACCCGAACAATAAAGCTGTAGGGAACGCTATATGTAGAACTATTGATATTATATCTATAAGACGAAAGCCAGGAGGTTTAACATGCCCTCGAGGCCAAAAAGATCCCAGGAGCATTGATCCACGTGACCAAATGCGAGAAAGATCATCTCTTCCACCTTGAGAGAATCTTTTCTTTCGATGATCATATTGCTTGACTTGACTTTGCCGTAAGTGCCAATCTGCGCATGCGAGTGACGTATTTTCGACATCTGCACAGGGGCATTCCCTTTCGCCTGTTACGCAGTAGACAGAGCTGCGCTTCCCCTCGGGACCAGGTCCATCCCTCGCGCAATGTCTTGTTCCAACCTCCGGCGGTACCGCAAAGCCGAACATTTTCCGCTTCGAGGCCGACACCATCACTTATAGACGGAGACTCCACTATTTACGCCCTTTCAACTGCGCCGGGTCGAGCTGCCATTGCGGTTGTGCGGGTATCAGGTCCGGGCTGTGTGTCGGTGAGCTGAACTTGTCTACAATTTATTGGGCTGCGACATGGCTGATAGAGTTGTCTTTCACTATTAGATATATCAAACACTCTGCCCCAAAGCACCACTTCCCCGGCCACGCTTTGCCGCGGTTCGAACTTTATTTGACCCTACGCGCGAACCCTCTAGCGGCAGCGTCCTTGATGCAGAGGCTCTAGTGTTGTATTTCCCAGGCCCTAAGACGGTTACAGGGGAGGACGTTCTCGAATTACACCTTCACGGTGGACCCGCGATCGTTAAGTCTGTCCTTACAGCCATCTCTCGTGCGAGTCAACCAGACTCGCCCGTTCGTTATGCCGAACCCGGCGAATTCACCCGTCGTGCCTTCATGAACAACCGATTGGACCTACCGCAGATAGAAGCCCTTGGTGATACGTTGGCTGCGGACACAGAACAGCAGCGTCGCCTGGCTGTCCGGGGTGCTAGTGATGCGCTGTCTAGGCGATATGAGCAGTGGCGGCAGCAACTACTCTATGCACGTGGGGAACTTGAAGCGCTGATTGATTTCGCCGAAGACCAGCATTTCGACGAGTCTTCCGATGAGCTGGTACTCTCAGTTGCGTCGCAGGTGCAGGCTCTGCGGGTACAAGTTGGGTTCCATATCCAGAACGCCTCCAAAGGGGAACTGTTACGCCATGGGATCAAGATTGCTTTGCTCGGGGCGCCCAACGCAGGCAAGAGTTCTTTACTAAACCGGATCGTAGGCAAGGAAGCTGCTATTGTTAGCACTGAAGAAGGCACCACACGTGATATCGTGGATGTTGGGGTTGACCTGAGCGGATGGTACTGTAAACTTGGCGATATGGCCGGAATCCGTTCCGAGCCTGTTAATGGGAAGGGGTCGGTCGTGATCGGAGCTGTTGAAAAGGAAGGTATTCGACGAGCCAAGGCTCGCGCTCTGGAATCCGATGTTGTTGTTGCGGTCTTGTCTCTGGAGAAAGGCACCTTCGGCGATGTACCTTATCGGCTATCAGTTGAGCAAGAGGTGGTGGAGGCAATCAATGATTGTGTTGCAGCGGGCAAGTGCATTGTTATTGCGATTAATAAATGCGACCGGCTGCCTTTGAAGGACCAGTTTCTCCCCCGACAATTACTCGCTTCGTTGGGTGATATATTTCCTACTGTGCCGCAGAAGCGTATCTTCGGCATATCTTGTCATGATGCGCAACTGGAATCCGCAGTAGAGCGGAAGGACCCGGGCCATCTACAGGAGTTCCTCCGGGGGCTTGTCTCTACTTTCGAAGAAATTGCGTCTCCACTAGGCATCGAAGGTGACGCGAATGGAGAGTATAATCTATCATATTGGGAAGATTCTCTAGGCGTGACGCATCGACAAAGCTCTAATCTACAAAGATGCCTGCAACATTTGGATGATTTCCTGACCCTAGCCTCCAGACGCAATGCGCCGCCAATGCTAGACCATGAACATGCACAGCAGTCTATTGAGATGGAAATCGATATTGTGACAGCTGCGGAGCACCTGCGCTTCGCGGCCGATACATTGGCTAAAATAACCGGCAAGGGCGAGAGCGGCGACGTGGAAGATGTTTTGGGGGTTGTCTTTGAAAAGTATGGTTTGCTGGTTATCTGGAGAGGATCTAGCTTTTTGCTAACTGCGTACTAGGTTTTGCGTAGGGAAGTGAGCCGCTGGAGTGGGCGCTTGCAGGGCTCCTGGATGGATACCCTTCTGCTGCCCCAGTTCAACTCCCACGCCATAGGGACCGCCTCATGGCGTCCCTTCTGGGTGCAAAAGAAGCCCGTCGATGGTTTAAGTAACCCATCTCTTTATGTCGTTATCATTCGGGCCATTGTAACCACCGCGACCTTGCAGAGTTGCCAAGTTGATTGGACCGATTAGGTGACGAGGGAAGGCCTGGACAGCGAAGGGGGTGTTGTAGCCTCCTCGTCCCATTGATTGTTCAGCATGAGTTGAGGACCAGATGGACCGGTTACCCGACATATCCATCATCACCCGAGGCCCTTACCGTGATGGGTGTGTCGTGAGACTATAGTAGAATCGAACTAGGGGGGTAGAAAGAGGGTCTGGTGGCAATAATAGACAGAAAAGTGGAGGATCATAGAGGCGGACAAACAAGAAGTTGGATGAAAGAATAGAGAGGATGATGTATGGGCTCAACTTTTGTAAATGATTGTAAATAGAGATTTAACTTGTGTTTTATTCTATGCCTGCCTCAAGGCATCCATGGCGAGAGGCCGTGACTAACATTCTGATTCATGCTTCCTGCTGATTTTCTTCCCCTCGGAGCCTGAACCACAACAAATCTCACTCACTTCTCCCTTTTCCCTCCCTCCCTCTCTCTTTCCCTCCCTCTCTCTCTCTTCTCTTCTTTTCTTTTCTTTTTTAATGTTACTCTCATTTTCTTCATAAAGGTCTTCTTTTTCTAAAATAGTGTGACACCCCTGAGAGCACAACCACCCCGAGACATTCATTGTAAGTCTACCAAGTCAGTTTCGCTCTATGGAAACGCCTCGACGACGCTTTCCTCTTCTTCTGACTCGGAAACTTGCCTGTGAGTCATGTCGGGTGCTGCGGTATACTTACTGGGGCAATACAGGCCCATTTTAGGTCAAGTGCTTCAGATCGAGGAGTCATCGACATTTAGATAGATCTTTACCATTTACAACGGTCTGCGGGTTTCCACGATCACCCTGTGATCTAGTTGATGCAGGGACTTTGGCTGTAATTAAGTTAACCCCGGCCTAATGAACTGAAACCCTCAACAATCATAGCTATGGCTGTGTGAGTCTTCTGCTATGTCCATTCTGAGTCCCTGGCTACACAACCCCTTCTGGTGCAGTGTATACCGATGATATGGATTCTGCATCAGATTCTCTACTTGGGCTCTCATTTGAGATCCCTCGAACTTGCTTCACTGCTGCTGGTGGCTCCAAGGCAGCGTCATTAATCATTGACGCTGGGGGTGCTGTTGAGCGGGGCCGGGACCATTCCTCTAAAAGATGGTACACGGTTCCTGGAGGTAAATCGTTCAACGCTGGGCCTCCAACTGCTGCTGAGTTTCCACCTTCCTGCCAATGATAATTTGAGACCTCATTTTGCGGTCTGTCTGCCAGGACCTGAGGGTGCCGAGCATGGGGTGTGGCAAAGCGATGCTCTGGCGAGGCCTGCTCGGGCAGAGCTTGCAGGAGAGTGCCAGAGCCATGGCGAGGCCTCATATCACGATGCATCTGTTCCGGGGTAGTAGATCGACTTGGGGGCAGGCCTTGTTCTAGTGTTCCTGGCAACTCTTGGATGACTGGAGCTTGATCTGCGGCCAGCCTATACTGATTCCCAGCCAGCCCCGAAGGCCCATTTTGCCCCCTTATCAGCATTGGATTCAGCATTATGTCACCCACGAATGGAGGGACCCTGAGCGGAATGCTCTCAGCCATTGCCACTGGCCGCCATCGTGCCTCGCTCAATAAATCTTGTATCTTCTTTTTCTTTTCTTCAGGGATATCAGCGGAAGGTGAAAACCCAATCCTTTCCGTTATAAAACCCTCATCGACTCCCTCCATGGCCCATCCTGTGGGACTGCAGGACAGCAAGAGCTGTAAAACATCTGGATGCCCGTAATGCGCTGCATACTGATATGGCTGCCATCCCTGTTCATCCTTTTTTAGGACGGAAGCGCCATGCTGAAGTAGAAGCGTTACAATGGGCAGGTGGCCTCCCATCGCGGCCAAACAGAGAGGAGAATCCTCCTGCAACTTATCGTCGTACGGTAGAGATAGAGGTGAGCCTCGATCTAGGAGCTGCTGAACTGCAGCTGTGTGCCCATACCGACATGCTGCACAAAGTGCTCGGTCTCCTATGGCATCTCGAGCTACCAAAGATGCGCCTTTATCGCAAAGTAAGTTAAGCAATGCCATGGATCCGCGAGCTGCAGCGAGATGAATTGGTCGTTGTTGATCTTTCGTTTGCACTTCTATATTGGCGCCCGAGATGAGAAGGAGCTTCACAATTCCGGTATTATCAGTTTTGGTTATACAAGCATAGTGAAGCGGAGCAAACCCAGAACGGCACTGTGTTTCCATCGGAATACGCTTGCGGAGGAGCAATTCCGCAACAGCAAATTTAGAATTCAAGACAGCCAAGTGCAGAGCTGACCGACCGGCGATGTTTGTCATAGCCAGCATGTCTTTCTTTTGACTCAGAAGGTCAACAATTTCTGTGTGTCCATTGTAAGCAGCCCAGTGCAACGCTGTCATAGAAGCATCATCGACCTGCCTAGTGGATGCTTTCCTCTTTAACAGAGCCTGCGTCACCTGCAACCGGCCCGCCGCCGCCGCACAAACAAGTGGCGTCCTGTTATCACTTCCAACCGCATCGATATTCGCCTTATAGGTAAGAAGAAGCTCAGTCACACCCACGTGGCCTTCTTCGCAGGCGTGGTGCAGGGCTGTCATCATCGTTCCATCGCGAGCTTCTATGTCAGCCCCATTCAAAGCCAAGAATTCAACTATGGCTTCATGACCCTCCTTTGCGGCAGCATGCAGCGGAGTCATTTGGTTTTCAGCACGCGTGTTGACCTTAGCTAGGCCGGCAATTAGGAGGTTTGCAGCTTCAAGTTGTCCTTGTTCTGCTGCAAGCCAGAGCGCAGTTCTGCCCCTAGAATTTAGGGCTTCTGTGTCGATGCCCTCCAACAGAAGCAACCTGAGAACCCCACAGTGGCCACGAGAGGCAGCAAGGTGTAGGCCAGTCGACCCTGACTTATCTGTGGCATTGATCCGGGCGTTTTTTTGAAGGAGTAATTCAACGATTTCTTCGTTTCCACAATGCGATGCCACCAGCAATGCATTTCTTCGAGTATTTACGTGGCAGGCTTCAATGTCGTGGCAGCTTTCTATAAGTCTCTCAACATCTGAGCGAGAGCCTGACTGCGCTGTCTTGACAATAAGTGGCGCCGCGGCCCCTTCGGGTGTTGTTAGGTCGATGCTGGTATACAAGTCTTGTCCATTGACCCGCCGTGCTGCTATTGAACCGCTGGTGGAGGTTCGTAAGGGAACATGGGCCACTGACTTAGAGCGACCTAGCTGCCAGAAGGCTGCACGAATCCTTTCCCTCTTGGAGCTTGAAGAGCGGCTGATAGGGGAAGAGGACGTAGAGTCTGATTGCCATCTTTGGAACTGTGTTTGGTTCGGCTGACCGCTAGAAGGGGTGAACGATACACTCTTACTATGGCCATGCCCTGGTCGGATTGTGTCGTACGGTAGAACTGGTAGCACAAGACTGCTTGCCCGTGACATATTTGGTCTGTTCGCCGAACCACTGCCATAGCCTTCATCGGTGCTCTGGCTTTCGTTGCCGTTGCTGGCAGTAGATTGTGCTTCCATTCTTGACGACGAATGATGGTGTACACGGCGGTAAGGGGAGGAGGAAAGTAGTCTCCCATCGAAGTCAAAGATAGTATCCCCGGACGAGGATTGGCGATGGCTCAGGCTAGAACTATCAGCGCGGGAGGCTGCGTAGCTGCTTGAGGACCGAAGTGTCGCTGTATCACTGGCAACTTTCTGGATGATTTGACGGTTTTCAGCTCTGCGAAGAAGTTCGACTTTCTCAGACGTCGATTGACTACAGTAGATTAGCCCAAATCTGCAGGCCCTTAACCTGTTCATCGAATCTCACCAATTGCCGGCCTGAACCAAAAGTTGTAGCGCGAGAACCTGGGCGTGTAACCTATCCTGGTGACCTCGCATTATGTCCTCATTCCATAAAATTTTTACACGAGTGCCTATCCCCAACTGTGTCTCATTGCCTCGGGTGAGAACAGCGACCTGATCGGAAAGGACGTCCATGGCAGCGCGGCAGCCATCCAGCGCAACAAAGAGAGCCTCGTCATATTCATTTTGTTCAGCTGTGTCGCGAGTACTGCGTCCTGCCCACTTATCCAGTTGTGTGAGTGCAGATTTGATGGTCACCAACTCTCTAATAAGCGACTGGATTGTGAACTCTGCATGGCTGAACTTCTCGCGCAACGTCGCCAACCCCGCAGCGGTCTGCGTGATGACCTGCACAAGCTGAACTGCCCCAGAAACCACACCAAATATCGAACCTGGATCCATGGGAACATAATCCGTTTTCTTTCCAGCGAAAGTATCACTAGAGGAAGGATGATTATGGAGGAAAGGGAAGTCGTGCGTGCTTCTGTGAGAGCCAGGTTGACGCCCGAACAGGCACTAAGAGAGGGAGAGGCAATGGATAGCATGCAGATCTCACTCACACACACACACACACCAACCCAATACAGAAGACGATCTTCGGAGCAAAAAGAAGAGATGAGAAGAGCCTAACAATTTCAATGGATTACTTGCATCGATGCTGATGGGGTGAAAAATGTCCCCTGAGTGTACAAGGAGTCGAGCTCCAGAAACCCAAAGCATTATCGAGGAATTGGCGTTAGGGGGGGGTTTTATAGTAAGTTGAGAAACAATGAACTACAGCGAATAATGTTATGCAGGCTGACAAGACATTGGGAGGGGTTTAGCTCGATCGTCCGAAACACAGCCACCAAGTCTAGAAAAAGCCAGTCGCACGGGCAGTGCAGTATTTTATAGCCACCTCCACTCCGTCGAGATTTGGCGGCTAATGATGACGATGATGATAAGGATAATGGTCACTCGATATATATAAAAACATTATTCGAAATACACACAACAAAAACCCGCGCTTTTGTACATTGAATAATCATCCCGACTAGTCTACCGCTGCTGGCAACTAGAACATGAATCTGTGGTAGGAGACGGAAAAGAGAAAAAAAGGAGGAAAAGTCTATCCATGCTGGAAAGGGGATCAAAATGTTCGGGCATAAGATCATCTGAGGTTGAGAAATGTTCAGTGACTTCGGCAGTCAACTGTCTAGGCCCCGATTTCGTTCTTGACCCATTTCTCCAAACCTCCCTTGGCAATAATTTCTTGCACATTGGGAGGGAGTTCGCCGACTTGGTGTGTCCACTTGGGGCCATTCTCTCCCTCCTGGACCTCGATGCGGCTTCTCCGGACGTCCCAAGTTAGGGTCCAGCCAGTGCGGCGGGTGAGGGATTTCTCACTTCCTTCTCCAGAAAAGCTCTCACGGAGACGGTTGATGAGACGAGGAACCTCCAGACCCATCAGGGCATTGTTAATGCTGTTGCGAGAGAAGATATTGCCAAAGCTTCCCGAGACAACCAGTGGGATCTTCTTTGCTAGAATGGCAGTCGCTGCCTGCTCTCTAGAGCTTCCACAGCCGAAGTTGAACCCGGTAACTAGAATGTCACCTTCTTTGGCGATCGATGAGAACTGAACATCGTAGTTGGACATGCAGACTTGAGCCATGGTCTCTTGAGAGACATCATCTTGGTAGGTATATTTGCCAGGATAGATACCATCGGTGTTGATGTTGTCTGCATCACAGAAAACGATTTCACCCGAAACACGCTCTGGAAACCCAGGGTATACCTCCGTCAGGGAATCGCCCGGCGACTCCTCGCTCTCTTCTGGAGCAAACTGCTTCTCGCCATCGGCAACCAGGTTATCAATCTGGCCGATTAATTTCTCCAAGGCTTGTTCTGCGGTAAGCATGCGATCCTCCTCCCGAATCCCGTCTCCCTCTCCACGTACAACTTCAGTCAAACCTTCCGGCGCCTGGTACCAGCCGGGGCCGCTGAGCTTTCCGGTCAAAGCGCTAGCAGCGACGACTTCGGGGCTACCAAGGTATGCTTTGGCATCAGTGCTACCCATGCGGCCCTTGAAATTACGATTCGAGGCGCTGATTCCTACCTCGCCAGCCTCCAACAGACCGGTTCCCAGCCCAATACATTGTGCGCAGCCAGGCAGTAATGGCGTAGCTCCGGCATCTAATAAGGTCTGCCAGTCACCAGTCTCTTCCGCAGCTAATTGCTCAGGGATAGACGCTGCGGCAACATAGAACTCAACACCGTCGGCAATCTTGGGGACTTTGCCACCATTCTTTTCTGCAGCTTCCTTGAAAACCTTAGCCGCCGCCGCGATGTCCGAAGCCCTTGAATTGGTGCAGGAGACGAGGTATGCCTTGTTAACTTTGATATCCTGAGCCTCCAGGTCCTTGAGAGGCGTAGCAACCTTGACCGAGTTTGGACCAGAAACGTAAGGGGAAAGTGTAGAAAGATCCAGGAAAAGTTCCTTGGCATATTTGGCACCCTTGTCGGCAACCAGAGGATTGGCAAACAACTGCTCAAGGAGCGGGTGTGTGAAATGTTGAGGAGCTAGGGTCTTGAAGGGGCCCTCCGCAAGCCCCATGGCTGCGGTTGTAGCCTTGCCTTTCAACCATCCTTTCAATACGCTGTCAATCGGGAACAGGCCAGACAAAGCACCCCATTCTGTAGTCATGTTGGCAATCGTTAATCGGGCATCGACCGATAGACTGCGCATAGTTTCCTCAGAGCCGGTAAATTCAATTGCATGGTTCAAGACATCGTCCTTGTCGAATAATCCACAGAGAGCGACGATCACATCCTTGCCGGTCACCCCCGGCGGCAGTATACCGGACAAAGTGACCTTTGCAACCGGCGGGATCTGCCACCATGTCTTTCCAGTGGCCCAGATACTAGCACCGTCGGTTCTCACGATTGGAGTACCCAAGCAGCCAACGCCACCATACATGTTGCTATGGCTATCGGAGGCGACCACAAGAGTACCAGGCCAAGCATATCCTTCTTCCACCATGACTTGATGTCCAATACCTCTTCCGGCAGGGTAGAACTCAACTCCCTGGTGCTTGGCGAAGTCTTCAATCTGACGATACTTCTGGAGGTTCTTCTCCGACTTGTTTTGTACATCGTGGTCGAGCGTCATCACAATCTGCTTCGGATCATGTAGTTTTGTTGCACCAATAGACATGAACTTCAAAGCAACAGGCCATGAGTTGTCGTGAGTCATACACCGGTGAGGAGAGATAGTGACATAGTCGCCGGATTTAACGAACTTGTCCTTGGCCAATCCAACGGAGTATTTCTGGACAATCTTCTCTGTGAGGGTTTGCGGAACGGCTCTCGATGCCTGAAGAGAGGCGTAGACCGCGGCCGACGAGGGGTCATCCAATTGCGATTGAAAAATATCTTGGAAGTAGAACCTGGTGGAGGCGAACGCACGTCGTTGGGGAGTGCTCGGCAGGCGCAGGGATGTCCAGCGCCTGCCAGGGCCACTAGACGGCATCAATCGAGACTGCATTGGAGGGCATCAGCTAGACAATCAAGCCTACACAGTGGAAGGAACCTACAGCCATTCTTGCCAGGAGACGTTCAAGCGTTGACTTGTCTTGCGAGCTTTTGGAAAGTCTGGCGAATGAGAAGAAGCGCATTATTTCTCACTCTGGGGAAGCGCCGATAAAAGTGGCTCGTACGCCAAGACTCTCCGCTATCGGAGGTCATGAGTCAAAGGCCATCGACAAAATGGCAAAAAATAATCAGATTCTACATGTCTATAACAAATCTAATACAAATAAATCTAATACAAAAGTATAATACAAAAATACATCTAGATTCCCTCTTCCGGTCATCATTTGACCGTTCGGGAGGTCGGTCGTCAGAGTTTCCATACCGCCCAATCCTTCAGGTCCAGTTCCCTGATGATCCCTTGAAGCGGCCCTTGAAGCTCCATACCTTGTGCCCAGAGCTTTGGTCCCGCCATGTAACTGATGAAGCCTTCCGGTCCCGATACCAATATCATCTTGCGTTTCTGGGGTTCCTCAGCCGGGGCAGTAGAGCCCGCAACGTCTAATATGGCTTTCTTCCCAATAAATGTATTTTCCTCGTCCACAAAATAGTCCACCGTGACCTGTCCCGGATATTGTGCCTTGAGATTCTCCAGCTCTCGGACAAGGAGAGAAGAGAAAGGAGCAGTATTCTTCGAGGAGTCAGCTGGAGATGGCTCAGTGGGTGATGGCTTCCAGAGGCCGGCGAACCAGGACGCTCGGGATTTCGACGTCATGGTATTATCATTTGTACCACCAACACAATCATCCCGGCTCCTATTCGCCCAAAGGATGTGGATGCTCGGTTTATGTGTTCCGTCCGTGCGGCTAAGGAGCGTGTGTCCTGCCTGTAAGGCAGGAGCGATACCAGTTCCACCAGCGATGAAGAGAATATGCTGAGTATCTGAAGGAATCTCACACTCAATCTGTGGACCACGCATCTCGATACGAGTTCCCATGTCCAGGCCGTGCAAATACCGAGACATTTCACCGAAAGGGTCCCTTCGAATGAAAAACCGTAGTGACTCCTCATCTTCCTCGACTGACGTAGGAGGAAGAGGTGTATAATCTCTGCCAATCTGTAGCTGCGGCTGTTTGAACATCACACTCCAGACCCCTGTCCTCCATGCTTCGTCATAGACCTGGCCATTATCACTCGCCGGCTTGGGCGCTTTGAGAGTAAAAATACAACCGGTCGACGACACCGGCTCCTTTGAAACTAGGTAATATGGGGTGAACGTGATGGGGTTCAGCGTCGTAGATTTGGATCCTTCTTGAGACCTGACATAAGCACCAATTCCGGCGGCTGCGATGGTCACGATAGCGACTCGAAGCCAAGGGCGCTGCTTCGACGGTGACAATGCGGGGGGGGAGGACGAGGACGAGGAAGAGGAAGAGAAGACATGGCGTCTCTGTATCCGACCGACCGACGGACAGGGAGGAAACGGTGAACTAAACAGGGATAGGGTCCGAGCCGACGTTCTGGGCTTCATGAGATCGTTGGGGAGGAGGTTTATTTATATCTACAGATGTTCCTTTTAGTGATTGCGGAAAAGATCTGGGGGCACGAGGACACTAGACCCGATTGGGCGGAGCGACGATCAGGGCTTCTGTATTCCTGGGCTGGCCCTTTTCCCTCCCTCTCCCTCTTGCCCAAAAGACGAGAATTCCTTGCGGTCACTTCCGTATTCCATACAGGGAGGGTTATCAAAAGCAAGGAAAGCTCGTCTTCCTTCCTCTATTTGTTGTCGCAGTTAAACTGGCATGGATTGTGTTCATTGAACTCCCGCTCTCATTACTCTCAAGCCCGGACTCCTTTAAACCACAATGGTGTTTTTGAACTCCGAAAGCAGGTCAGCTAATAGCCATGCGCTGCGAGATTCTCTAGAGCTTGCTTCTCTTGCCTCCTCCTCCTCGCCCGAATTGGACGCCAGGTCGTCCAGCTCCTCCCCCTCCGGTATTTCGTCCTCCCGAAAGCTCTCCCTCGAAGATGAGGACCCTCTCTCGAATTCCCATGCCCACACCAATTTCAACTCTGAACGGCCTAGATCGGCCCGCTCTTACTCGATCTCTTCTGCGTTCGATTTTGGGAGAACACTATTCCCCCTGTCGCAGACCGCTGGGGGATATGCTCCGTTAGGTGCGCCTTCTGCGCTTGACCGTGAAAGCGGGGCCGCGGATGGTTCATTAGAAAGGAACAAGACGTTGACATACATGAATGGATTATCCCTCGTGGTCGGATTGATTATCGGATCGGGTATCTTTTCATCACCAAGTCAGGTCAATGCTAACGCGGGGTCCCCTGGTGCATCCCTCATTGCATGGGTAGTGGCAGGTCTGCTAGCATGGACGGGGGCAGCTAGCTATGCAGAACTAGGGGGGGCAATTCCTTTGAATGGTGGCTCTCAGGTCTACTTAGCAAAGATTTTTGGGGAATTGGCGGGCTTCCTCTTCACCTGGTGTGCGGTTCTGGTGCTGAAACCAGGCAGCGCTGCCATTATTGCCATCATATTTGGGGAATATGCTGTTCGGGCTGTGGTTGGTGCTGAGGTCGAGCACGTCAATCCCTGGATTAATAAAGCTGTTGCATTTGGGGGAGTCTTGATGGTGACGTTGCTGAACTGTATTTCCACAAGACTAGCTGCACGCATCGGCGACATATTCATGTTCCTCAAGTTCATCGCCTTACTTGGAGTCACCATCATTGGCATTGTCGTGGCGATCACGGGCCTCTCGTCAACTGGTAGTGCAAATGATGAATGGAAGTCGGGTTGGTTTAAAGATACTAATGTTGACATATCAGCCTGGGCAGTCGCTTTGTACGCTGGCCTTTGGGCTTTCGATGGCTGGGACAACGTAGGTGACATTTCACTTCTCTAGCCAAGGCTCTAGACCTGAACCACCGTCGCTGATGTGATACAGACAAATTATGTGACCGGCGAATTCAAAAACCCCAATCGTGACCTCCCGCGTGTGCTTCATACTGCTATGCCACTAGTCATTCTCTGCTATCTACTCGCGAATATCTCATACTTCCTGGTTCTACCACATTCGACCATTGAGGCCAGTAACACCATCGCTGTTCAATTCGGCGACAAGGTGTTTGGAAAGGCTGGTGCTCTTGTGTTCGCACTCATTGTTTCTGCGAGCTGCTTCGGCGCGCTCAATGCGACAATCTTTACCAGTGGGCGATTGGTCTATGCGGCTGGTAAGGAAGGTTATCTGCCTTCAATATTTGGCAACCTCTGGACTCGAGAGTCTTTTGCAAGCAATCGACTACAGCGCCGGTCATGGGCTCACCGATCTATTTCACGCCTTTTTGGTGACAATTTTCGGATTGGATACACACCCATTAATGCCATGGCCCTGAACAGCGCGCTCACCTTGATTTATGTTATTGTCGGCGAATTCAAAACCCTAGTCACCTTCTACGGTGTTGCAGGCTACACGTTTTATTTTCTCACTGTGCTTGGCCTAATTGTGCTCAGGATTCGAGAACCGTACTTGGAGCGGCCGTACAAAACCTGGATCTCAACCCCGATCATTTTTTGCTGCGTTAGCATTTTCCTTCTCAGCCGAGCGGTTATCGCTGAGCCCTTGCAAACCTTGATAGTTGTGGCCTTTATTGTTGCTGGCATTCCTGTTTACTACTGGCGAATCTATCAACGTGACGGTCAGATCACATTGCCAAGTTGGAAATTCTGGCAATCAAGGTGAACGGTCCACGTGTGGTTCACACTTTTTTCCCCTTATATATTTTAATACCTGGCCTTCTTCGTCCTATACCCTACGGCCTTCGCTTTATCCTCTCTTCGTCCGGCTGCCTGGTCATATTCGAAGTCTGATGAAACTTAATGATACCAATTTGGATTGTGGGACGTATGGATAAACAACAAGTGTGTCTTGTTGGCAACCGCTATAAACCCCAATAGTCATGATAAAGGCAGACTCTACTGTCCAACATTGTGGGTATGTAGTGCTTCTCTCCCCCTTCCCTTCCTTATACTAAAATAGAACAGAAAACATTTTACAATATAGACTGGGTAGGCTGTCATACTAATACTTATTGATTTCTGCATCTATAGCATAGTATATATATATGTATAACATAATCAGTTCTAGGATAATAGCAATGACGGAAACATGTTTCCTATATGAAGTTGACTCCCGTATGAACTAATGTAATAAATAGGAACTTGTTGAATCTTTTAACATCTTTACCTTATCTCCAATGGCATATATATATATATTTATATAGAGCAAAACGCAACCACAATAGTTGTGCACCGGAATTCCAATATCAGTAGGCGATTGGTCCATCTCGAGTGGTGTAATGATACTGGGGTAACCCACATCACGTTCGAGAATTGTTAGTGAGTGTAGACCTCCCAATATATTTTCTGATATCTAGCCAATTTGGATACGTCCATACTCAAACCGCTTGGGGGTGAGCACTGATGGATCTTGGGTATCCGAATCACTGTGAGCAAAAGCGTTGGCCGAAACGCTCGGGTGCTATTAGGACTATTTCGAGTCAGGGCGCATCTTACTATGCCCAAGTAGGTCGTCAAACATACCATTCACCTATTCGGTACTCAGTCCACCCGTCTATATATCTTCAGGTTGTGATGTATAAGGGCGGTTTTTGCGCTTGAAGCTATTCAGATTTATGTCTTATTAAGCCGAATAGACTGGCTCGTTTGAGCCAAGGGAGCCAGGGCCAGGGTCTAAGATAATCCCCCCCTAAGCTCATTTCTTGCTTTATGCAAAGCGAGGTAATGGTAGTAGAAGGTAGCCCTTTTCCTCATTGCACAATATCCATGGTCATAACGCGCCAATGTGTATGACATATTCTAATTGTACAAGTCATACTACTTCCAGTCCATCCCACAAATCCGCGTGTAGGAGAACAGCAGGAGTATGCTGCAAGTTCGGTGCACTGGAGTCTAATTCAGCAAAGAATCGTAGACGACTAGCTGACTCTACACAGAGTGTGTAAATACGTGTCGAGATAACTGTTCTTTCGTTTACAAAGACTTCTAGCACGTTTCGGTCGAGGAATGCGTGAATCCGAAGAGTCTCTTCTTTTTCTATGCCACTTTCATCTGCAAAAGTGAACAAAGTATGCGGTGCGATCTCCGGATTATGGTTGATGCCCGGATTATAAGAAGGGGGTCGGTGGATCGAGAACGTCTCACTGTATGGTGCCCATGCTAGGACGGTGCGATTGTGAGGATCTAGAACTTTGTGTCAGTCACGTAAGAACGAGTAAAAAGTTATCCTAGCTAGGTAATTGGGGCAAGATCCTCAACCCAGACAACGAAGACTTACCCAAGTTGTGCAGAACTTCCACCCCCACCAGCTTGCACTGCTTTCCAATTGCAAACTCAGCTTTTAACTCCCACCTCAATGTCGTTAGAGATAAGCAACTGCCGCAATTTTGCCGGTCTCCTAATGTGATGTTTGTGATGCTCTGGGCTTCCCTGCGAAGTTTCTTGAGCCTCTGGTCCGGCTCAATGCCTAATGTCCGGATTGTAAAACTCCCTTTGCCGTTGGGTTCCTTCTCAATCGACGTAATATCGCCCAGGCTTGAATGGCGTGTCTTTATAACATTGCGCAATGTCGTCAGCTGTAGAGTGCGTGGGAGAGATATCACCCCGCTCCAACCTTGTTGATGCCGGAGGCTATCTGGGAGATCCTCTTCCGTGATCCAGCAATATATGATATATCTTGAGGTGACCGGATCCCAGAAGGAATTGGCAGCGTAAGCGCACCCGTGATCGAATATTCCGGAAAATGCATAGTCTGTGAGGGCATTTATTGGTTCGCGCTTGGTTTGTTCAGGACGCGGATCTACGGCCATCCATAACTGCGATCGAGGGACCCTCTTTTGCTCCATCTCAGACACTAGACACCCTTCTACGCCCATAATAATAAAGTTTCTTGTGATTCCCTCATGATCGGTTAGTACTACCCAGTTTGTAGTTTCCCAGCTTACCCCCAGGTCGCCCGACCATCTAGACGGCCGGAAGTTTAGTCCAATGTTAACCAGAGGTCCCACATACTTCCATTCTCTCAGATCACCCGGATTGACCGAGTAAACAAAGGCTGTTGGTGTTCGCCCAACGATTCCTCCGGAGAGGAACCCGGAGAGACTCGGGGATGGTGACATGTCACTGCCGTGGTTACGCTGCTTCGCTGTCCACACTCCTATGTAAGGGTCTCTCCAGGCAGTTACGTTAAGACCGGGAGGAGGTGCTGGTAGAATTGGGTTAGAGTCTAGACGCTTCCATGTTATGCCATTATCCCGGGAAACGGCTATACTAAGCGATTCGCTTCCAACTTTATACGGCAAAGTATAATGTAAAGGCAAACGCCTCACCGAGGTGTAGATATACGTGAGAGCCCCGGCAACCCCGTTGATATCAGACGGCCGAAAGCAGCCTGTGAATACGCCACAACTATCGTACTCGGCTGAAGGGGTTAGACATGGCTCCAGGGATGTCTTCCAGACTATTAAATCCTGTGACACTGAATATCCCCAGGAGATATTCCCCCAATCATTGCCTTTGGGGTTCCATTGAAAGGATAAGTGATATAGGCCGGTTGTAGGGTCATATCCAAGGCCGCAAGGGTCGTTTAACCAGCCGTGGGGAGCGGTGAGGTGAAACGATGGCCGCGAGGGTGGCACCTGGCGGGCAGACGTAACCTGCTGTTCACACGATACAGGGTTCACAATCAGGTCAAGGTTGCCTGACTGGGTCTGGGACACCAAATTGGCAGGGATTGCTGCCTCTTCGCACCCTGCGAGAACTGGCATGTTTGCCGGTGTGGTTTGATTCGACTGGTTATTAGGCGAGTAGTATAGGCGGGGAATGTAGCCATCTGAGAGCCCAAAACCGAATGGCTCTCCTGCGAAATCAGTGTCTAGCTCAGCCCCTTCGTCACAGGGACATCAGCTGATTGGAAGATACCGCCGATCGACTGGTGAGACACGCACGTCTTGCTAGCTTGGCTGGAAGCTTACAGTAAAGGGGGTAGGTATGCCTCAATGGGGTCGTTGCGATATCAGCGGTGGAATTTTGGGGATTTTTAAAAGGGTTCTGGATAAAAGGAAGATTCTCGCAGAGGCACTGGCCTACCTCGCGGCATTAGTCCCGAAAGGCAATTGTCCTTTGTTTTAATAATAATTATTATCACCACCAGTCGACAAGCACACGGAGGATTCTCGGAGAATTTGCCTTGGGGATGGACTCCGTAGGCATCGCTGGACAGGCTCGCCCGTTGTAAAAAATGATCGACTAATCCATCCTGGCTGTTTCGCAAACATTGAAGAGAAGAACGGGACATGCAACTAGTAACTGCCCCTGGTGTTTTGCAAGGCTGATTTATCAGTACATATAGTTACTTAAGTGGCAGTGTTGTGAGACATACATACATAATATGACAAATATCTATAGTATAGCATGACCAGGCAATCTCTTTCCAAGGTTTTCGCATGAGGTGTTTCAGCAGAGCATCAGGGAGAGAATCATATCAAACCCAAATGATATGATATTCTCTGTATGAAGTACTAGGAGTCAGTACTGTATTGACCATCCTGAATTGCTCCCTACGACGTACCGGAAGTATTGCCAAGAATAATACCCTTAAGATACGAAGTCGTTTTAAACATGTCCCTTACTCGCTCCGTACTAAGCTTACTAGTCTCCCTACTAAGGTTGCTTAGTACGAAGTAGTTCGTTTCTCTGAGTTCCAAACTATGGTTTGAGAATTATTGGTTCCATTTTTGTTTAAATACATAGTTACTGCTCCGTACTTGCGTAACTCTCTCTAAACTTGACCGTTTTCGGTCTTAGCACGGAAACTTTAAGAGTCATTTGAGACCATGGAAACTGTTTAATGCCCATCTAAATTCCCGGGGCCGCCCCAAGATCCGGGGTCGCAGTATATATCGGAATATCCCACACATAGGGTCGATGTCTCACCACATCCCTTAAGGTACTATTCTTCCTGATCGGCTGGGCCTCTAAGTAGACGATCCACTACACTTACCTCCATCAAGTCTCTCAATTTCTTCAAAGAAAAAGAACAAGAAGACCCCCTCCCCCCCAAAAAAACACCCGCAGCAGAATGGATTGAATATCGACGAGATAATCAACTCTTCGTTGGGAAAGTAGCAATCGTCTTCTTTTGCTTATTCTGTGCAAATGGTATCGCTCAAGATGACCTGCCCGACTTCAAAGTCGGGAGCAGAATCCGACATTCACTCAACCATGGACAGTGACACAAGTGATGTGCAACATCTGGACCTGACCACCACGAAGTCCCATCGTTTCTCGAGAGAGAGGACCATGAATGTCTCTTTATTGGTAGCCTGTGTGGTCTTTGGGGCAGCATCATTCCTCTTTGGCTTCGATGATAAGATTATCTCACCTGTGGCGGCACTAGAGCCTTTTGTAAGTCGACCTCTGTCGGGACTTAAGCCTCCAATCTCACTAACAATGGAATTTACTCCTCAGGTCGAGAGGTACCAAGGGCCAAATCCGAGAACCGGTAGATATACCTTGACGGCTCACAACCAGAACATTATATTTTCGGTCCCACTGGTCGGTTCGATTCTCGGGGGTCTCGCAGCATCACCCCTTAATTTCCGCTTTGGCCGGAAATGGCCCGTGTTGGTAGCGTACGCTATCTCTATTAGTGGTGGATTGCTTCAAGTCTTTGCTCCCAGTCTGGCGGCGTTCGCTGCTGGGCGATTCATCAATGGTATTGCTATGGGCATCGCTAATGGCACCGCCCCCTTGTATCTTTCGGAGGTATGCAGCTGCATCGTACGGAACCGGCCATATAATTAATGCCCTAGCAGGTGGTTCCCGCTTCTATGAGAGGTAGAAGTGTAACATCAATCAATATCTTGAACGTGACAGCGGGGGTTATCGGAACCGTTGTAGTATCTGAGACTAAAAATAGAGGAGGTAGAGAGTCATACATGATACCGTTGGCCGTTCAGTGTGCTCTCCCTGTGTTGCTATTTGTCTGCACATTACCTCTACCTGAAAGCCCACAGTGGCTTGTTGCTAAAGGCCGATTGACCCAGGCTCATGGCAACTTGCGGAAACTCCGAGGCTTCAGCGAAGAGCAGGTCGACATCGAATTTGAGGTAATGAAGCTCGGTGAACAAAAGGAACGTGAATTGAAGGCCAATGTGAAGTTCTGGGAGATGTTCTCAAGGAAGTACCTCCATCGAACCCTGACAGCTGGATCATTCTTCTCTTTGAACCAGATATCCGGAGTGATACTCTCGACAACTTACGTGACGGTTTTTCTCACCGAGATCGGTATGGAGGATTCCTTCGCCTTAGATGCTTTCTCCTTGACGATAATTGCATCTTGTTGTACCCTTGCCGGTACAATAGCAGCCCCCTTCGTGATTGATCGAGCCGGCCGTCGTCCTACCGCGTTGGTGGGGATGAGCGTGTTGCTCGTTATTGACGCTCTGGCTGGGGGGCTGGCATTTAGCAAAGACAAACGCTCCGGTGTAGCAATTGTCGCATTATCCCTAACTTTTAACTTTTTTTGGGCCTCGTCGTTTGCTTCCCTGTCGACCTTGATGCCTTCAGAGATGGCCACACCCAAACTCCGCCACCACACCATGGCCTATACCATTGCCTGTGCTCAGACAACCGCAGTAATTACCACGCTCGTTGTACCTCGTCTGACCGCGCCAGATGCAGCAAATCTAGGCGCGAAGGCCTATTTGATATTTGCTGGCTGTATGTGCTGTATCGTAATCTTCACATTTTGTTGCCTGCCTGAGACCAAAGGGCGCACCTTTGCAGAGATTGATGAAATGTACGACGCAGGCATTCCGGCCTGGAAATGGCGGACTTATAAAAGTTCATATGAATTAAGGGCAGACCCAAATCTCTCGAAACTCCCTCCTAATGCTGCTTAGTACTGTTCAATACATTATCATCATCGTTATCTTGTATCTAAAATACAGTGTAGAACTAGGATGTATAGTAAATCCCCACATCTTTGTGAGGCATCCTCGTCCGGTCATGATCTGGGTATACATTGGTACACTTGACATAACTATAACATGTAATCGAGCGCCAACTATTCAAGTTGACTCCGGTTTCAATCATCGGTAAATAATCCGACTCAATATGTTTCATCCGTGAGATCCGAGGGAGAACTCCTTGCATGCCTTTGATCGGGACACCACCAATACGCCAAAGCCTAGGAAGGAGAAAGCAAATCAAATCAAAGATAATACAATACATAAGCACCAATCAGACACCGCTGGGGGTATGCGCTGTTTGAACTTGTGAAGACCAGTTACTATAAGTGTTGCTCCGGATGTTCGAGGCGCTCAAGAAGGCCTTGTATCTTTCCAGGTAAGGGTGATTCCCACCGCGAAGGCTATTGAGTAAAAGTAGAAAATCCTCCGCCAGGGACTGAGGAAGCATGGTAGCGGCGCCTGGGTGCATGGATCCTGGGAAGCTGGGTGGCGAGACGCTTGATTTTGATATCGATTCGGTTACGGGTGGCACTAAAGGGAAACCATTCCCCAGGGACAGCTGGACATTGGACGATACGCTGATAGCGCTGACAGCGATATCATATAATTTCTCGACCTAGTTGTATAAGCCACGGAACTGGACGCGTTTTTACGGATAACTTCTGACTCACGAGGCCTATTCCATGTGCTTCCATGGAGCTCAGTCTCAACGACTGACAGATTTTGAGCGTATCTTTTGCAACAGAAACGCAGTAGTTGAAACATAGCTCATGGTGGTCGGACGAAGGCTTAAGTAGACCATGTGTGGAGCATAAAACCCACACACGGTTCTGAAGCCACTTTTTGGTGATAAAAACATCCGCACACTGTGTTTCTCTCAACCCCATTGCTGGCTGATTGTTGCGAGCCTCCCCAGAAGCTGATTTTGTGCGCTCGAACCAATCATATCCCTTATATCGTTCAGACTCGCTAACTCGACTAAGGTTTTGGTGAATAGCCAAAGCTTTCGCCTCGGTCAGCTTTTCACAATAACCAGAGTCGATATTGCACCGCCGGTTCCAGCAATCAACGACATCCTCATCGACAGCATCAAAGAGCTCCATTAATCGGGCTAGGCCCATCATTCCTTCAGCATCTTTCTCATTATGAACTATAATCCCGGAAACAAGACTATGCGTGGCATTATGGATAAAATCATGCACAGAGCGCATACTAAAGCCAGGCTTTCCCCAAAAGGTGATCGGATGTCTACGCTGTAATGCATACGCTCTTTATTTAATGTCAGCTAAGTAAGAAAGACATGGTTGGCAAAGTGAGTAAAATAAACATACCTCTCTGTAATAGACAAGACCAAATAAGTTCGCAAACGTTGACCCTTTTCGTCACCAGGTAAATCGCGATAAGAATTTGGGTCGTTCAACCCCAACGTAGCGGCGAGGTCTAAAGCCTCCCTTAGACGAAGCCATGCCGCGTTGTGCTGATTACTACCGAAAAGACATCCAAACAGGAAGAAGCTCGTGAGAACAGCCTCGATAGTCGGATTTTCACCAAAATCGGAGCAGCTTCTCATTCTTGTAGCTTCAGTCATCATTAGCCTGGCCTGGCCAGCTCGAGATTGAGAAGTGGGCCGCTCATCTATCTCAATGGGCTGGGTAAGCGAGAAAGCGCAGAGCGACAATAACATCGAGCCAAACTGAGGATTTTTACGATGTTCATGGGATAACATCCGAATGAACAACGAGGACCGATTTAACACCGGCAACGTCGGGTGCAGGCGATCAAAATAGACGTCAATCCATGGAATCATGTTTGCCTCCACGATCGACGAGGGCCATAACGCTCTTGTATGGTTCGGTTCTTGTTTGGTAACATCCACATCCGGCACAGTAGCGGGGATATTATGTGATTCTAGGCCCTGTGCTGGCAGACCCGAAGTGTCTGCATCATTTTGAATGATAGAGGGTAGAGATGTCCTTAGATAGATATTGGTGCCCGGAAAATCGAAAATGGGCATTTGGGCATCCAAGTTATCCGGCAGCCAATACTCCACATCGCTTCTCTCATTCCAGCTTATTGCACTGTTACTATGAGATGTCATAGACGAAGCATCTACGCTCCAGCTAGGAGCAACCGCTGCCGTCGCATGGGATTGCGCAAGGTCGACGGGCACGGAAACATCGCCACCAGGAATCGGCCATGGCGTCGCATCATGCCGACCTTCATCCCGCGGAGGAGTATCCGTTTGATATGGGAAATTTGTAGGAAATGTGCTAGAGCTGACTTGACTTTGTGGGGTAGGAGGATTTTTGCTTAGCACATGGGTTTGTTGCTGCCGGATCTGCGATACACGACTAAGGGAGTGGTCAGGTCATGCAATAACTCAAACAAGTGAGTAGAGAATTATTCTGGTAAACTTACTGTCCCGTTGGGCCCCGTTTCTTCTGGGGCTGAAAAAAAGTGCATTCAAAGCCCATAGACACACATGCTTTACATGGTTGCGATAGACTACACTGTGCAGTATTAAGAAGGTTAGCATACCCACGACCGACCGCTTCAGCATCTGAAGTAAATCGCAGGGGGCGGGGGGGGTGATAGGAAAGTAAGAAGACTCTCTCGAGAAGGGGGAGGGTTGCCTTGATCTTCCGGAATTTGCACTGGTCGCAGGCCCTTTTCGCTATGGCCCCCGATGTCTTCCTTCGGGATTCAGTCCGGATGGCACCGGCCATCGGGGGTGTCGTAGTGGCATCCGAAGTCGGGTTCATGATGGCATGTTCTCGGAAGGACAAAAGGGGCGATAAGGGGACAGGAAACTAGCAAAGTATACGAGGGACAATCACAATGATATACCGGGGGGAAACATTTCAATGTCTGCGCTTAACTTCCCCATCCATCAGTCAGCTTGGTACTCAAGAGAATGATAATAAACATGGAGAGAGGAAATGAGGAAAAAATCGCCCGTCGTGGAGGCCCCGCGTGATAAACCCACTGTAACGGATTTGTCTCAACCTTAGTGCCGTCACTCTTTTCAAAGGTGGTTTTAAAAAGGAAAAAAAACCACAAAACCAACAAAAAAGTAGTACTAAAATTGTACAACTTTATGCTTATTTGTTTTATTACTATTCTTATTACTACTACTACTACTATTGCCGTTGGAAATTCCCTCTACAATAGCCTGCAAAATCTGGGGTTGAAGTGATGATTCCACCACGTACAACATACGGAGTACGTGGGTTATCCTGTCCCATTGAGGTACTCTCTCTCTCTCTCTCTCTTTCTCCTCACACATACACACAACCTTTTTTATGATTCTTATCATTTCTTCATCACGTTTATATTGCTCCTGACTGGATCCACCCACTATAGTCAGGGTGAAACATGCGATTCCGCACTGCCACCGGACCCTACAAACCCGACCTGTATTATTTGTCCCCTTACTCCGTATGGATTCTTAGGTATAAGATGACTATGGCCGTATCTATAGTCGATCTAGTTTAATTTCTACGATTACGTCTGATAACATACTACTCCCTCCTCTTACACCCCAGGGTTTGTTTGCATCAAAGGCCTTCGTTTCCTCGGCAATCATGCCGTTCCCCAGTCGTCTCCACTCCAGAAAGGTTCCAACTAGTACATGACTCGAAAACTTACCCCAATCGCTGATTATTAAAGGTGATTGGGGTCAGCACTGATAACCCCCAATTTTTGAGATTACCGCCTAATTCCCTCCTTGGCCTAAACAAGATATATATGCTCTTGGAAGGCCATGTCTTACGGGCCTGTGGCCCATGATTTAGTCTATACATATTGATTAAGGACTTTTTGGCCATCCGGATTCCCAACACTCTATCTACATATATCATATATCACGTCTGAGTAAAATGAATCAAGTCCAAACATGGAAGGAAACTGCTTCTCGAAAACAGTCCTTACGGGATGAAATCCTGAAACCCTACATGGTCTCTGATGTGGATCAACGACTACCCCAGGTCCACAATGTCCATGAACGTTCCCGTATCCATAGCGATCCAGAAGCTCAAGAGATCACTGATATCGACAATATTCCTGTTTTGATAGACCAATTGAGAACGGGGAGATTCACTGCTGAGGCTGTTACTCTCGCTTATATTAGAAGGTGACGGTCACATTGCCAATAATCGTTTGATGAGTGTGAGTGCGGCTAACATCTCGCCTTTACAGAGCCGTAATAGCACAACAATTGGTGGGTTATGCCTATCGTAACGGAACAGTTATACGCAAATATTCATGATGACTGATAACATTAGACAAACTGTATTACAGAAGTGGTGTTTGAAGATGCCTTGATCCAGGCTCGAGCATTGGATCATGTCTTCCAGGAAACTGGGCGGCTTAAAGGACCACTTCATGGTGTTCCGGTCACTTTAAAGGATCAATTCAATATCAGAGGTGTAGATACCACATTGGGATATGTAGGGCGTTCGTTTGCTCCCGCTACGGAAGATGCGGCTTTGGTGCAGATGCTGAGGTCAATGGGTGCTATCATTCTTGCGAAGACAAATTTGCCCCAAAGCATTATGGTTTGTCTCTTTGGATGGGTCTTCAAAGGTATTCTGTTATAGGCTAACCTCAATCAAAGTGGGCTGAAACTGAGAATCCTCTTTGGGGCCTGACGGTCAACCCGCGTGATCCCAAGTTGACTCCCGGAGGCTCGACAGGGGGAGAAGCGGCTCTATTAGCATTGCATGGCTCCCTCTTGGGATTTGGAACAGATATTGGCGGGAGTACCCGGATTCCGCAAAGTATTGTGGGCTTATGCGGCTTCAAACCCACGGTATATTCTGGTCCTGAACTGACTGTGCAAAACGAAAAGCCCTGTACTGACTATCAAGCAGAGCAGCAGATTACCGTACCTGGGAGTTCCAGTCTCCACTGAAGGACAAGAGCATGTCCCTTCCTCCATCGGCCCAATGACTCGCGACTTAGCGTCTATTGCCTACGTGACTCGGTCTGTTGCTAACGCTAAGCCGTGGGAGTTGGACCCAAAGTGCACTCCTCTTCCGTGGAATGAAGATACATTTCAGGAGATACAGGATCGGCCCATGGTGGTCGGCTTGGTTCTAGATGATGGGGTGGTGAGAATCCACCCTCCTATTGAAAGAGCCCTTCGCGAGTTGTCAGCGAAAATACAAGCAAAGGGCCACGAAATTGTCATCTGGGATACTTCAGATCACTTTGAATATATCCAACTCATGGATCAGTACTATACTGTGGACGGTTGCGAGGATATCTGCCGCGATGTGGCTGTCGCTGGAGAACCATTCATTCCACATGTTGAGGCACTAGTTAACCGAGGCCAGGCTATTTCCGTCTACGAGTATTGGCAGCTTAACAAGCAGAAGGCTGCATTACAGAAAAGATACCTTGATAAGTGGAATTCGATTCAGTCTCCATCGGGGAAGCCAGTTGATATTCTCCTAGCCCCCACTACGCCACATCCAGCTGTTCCACACCGAAAAATGCGGTGGGTTGGATACACTAAGATCTGGAACTTGCTCGACTACCCAGCCGTCACTTTCCCTATTGATGAAGTCAGAGTGGCTGTAGATGGCATACAAAATACCTACCAACCGAGGAATGAATTGGATGCATGGAACTGGGACCTGTATGACGTGGAGGCCATGGAAGGCCATCCCATCAACGTCCAAGTCATCGGAAAGAAACTAAATGAGGAAACTGTGTTAGGGGCTGCAACTGTTATTGAGAGAATCTGGAGAGATCTCTAATTGTGATGGATAAGAGGGTTAGCATTGTGCTTCCTTTGATATCGCACAATTGTATGCAGACAAATGTACTTGTCACTGTACGCTCCCCTTGTTCAGCGTCAGGTCAATGCGTAGCCCGTTGGCTTGGAGTAACCCGAACGGGTTTGGGGTAAGTGCCTATTAGAAAGTTGGAGTAAACTCATGGGAATGAGGGGTCAGCTATGATACGCACGGCACTAGTAGTATTGATGCAGTGGCGTAGGTACTCCTGGTAAACCCACATTATCCATACTAGTAGGCCCAAGTGAATTGATTGATGATTCGCCGCAAAGGGCTGTAATACCTCCAGGCTCTAGCTTCTATTCAATTTAAGGTAGAGACATTTAGTGCTAGCGATATTAGCAGAAGTATAACTTATTACATGAGGATGTCAACAACATTTCAACATTGTTGACCTGCTATCGGAGTTCTGTAGGAAAATCCCTCTGGAGAATCGCTGCGGGATAATATCAAGGAGATAGGGGATATGCTTCTTTAGTACAGTATCAAGTACGATCATCCAATGCCTCGACATCACTACCAAATGTACTGGCCGCGCACAGGTGACTCCAGGACCCAAATTGATTAAAGCCAGAAGGCAGAGGCTTGAATACGGTCAGCAAATTGTAATGGTCGAAATCTCGGCATTATAAGAAATCGACGACCTTTCTCCCCATGGTGTTTATGAAGAAGGCACCCAACAGCAATGGATGGGTCGAGCCGAGGGATGTTCAAGATATACTTTGTACATATATCATTTGTAATTGTCCAGTCATACACCACTACCATAGAGCAGTCGAGCCAAATCCCGTTGGTCTCATCCTGAATCAATACCGTCTTTGAAATGGCCAGTTTTCTGTTCAACTACTATTCCAAATTCAAATATGCTGGGGACCCAACATATCATTAATTTCTACGCAATAGGGGGTCACATATAAAACACCTGCGTGTGCATTAAGCATCCTCTTTTCAACGCCTCTAAACACCGTAAAATGCCAAGTTTCCTTTCCTCCAATCTGATCACGTTCTTGGCGGTTCAAATAGCTGAGGCTTCATGTTGATCTTGCAAAGCTTGGCAATACAGCCGCTCAACTGGAGTAGTGATTGAACACCATCTAGGATGCGCATATGTGTAAAGCCTATTTCACGGATAAACTCTAGTTTAGAGTGCTCCGACAATGATGGGATTGTCTTTGTGACTCGAAACATTGTGCTAATAATGTCATGGGATGAGTAACCCAAGTCCCTACAGAACAAGTAAGTTTAGGTATGAAAGGTCATAACACGCATCATGTAAACATACCATAGCTCATTTAGTATTTCCAAGGCAGCGTCTACTTTCCCCTCCCAACAAGCCTTGATCATTGCTTGAACTTTGATAGGATGGGGGCTGTCGACAACTCGAAAGACGTTATCACCGCTGACAAAGCCGAAGCCTGACCATGTACTTTGCAAATTATTAATGGCCTGACGCATGTCGCCTTCCGCACTAAACACCAGGGCCGCAATTCCGTCTTCCGTATGTTCCACCTTTTCGGCATCGCAGACCTGTTTTAGCCTTTTGACAACTTGCCCATCAGTTAACCGAGCATAACGGAGTATGGCGCATCGAGACTGGATGGGTTCTATGATTTTATTCGATTGGTTACATGCAAAGGCAAATCGCGTAGTAGAAGAATATATCTCCATGGTACGCCGTAACGCCTGCTGAGCACCTGGCGTCATACTGGATGGCGATCAGTAACTGAGTTAAACAGGTATGTGAGGGTGGGTTAGGTTTCATGTGTACCTGTCTGCTTCATCAAGAATAATTATCTTATGGCGACCCGCGGGCAGTGTAACTTTCTTTTGGGCAAATCCCTTAATTCGATTCCGAACGACATCAATACCTGGGGTCTTATCAGCCGTTGTCCGTCATCAATTCGTGGCGAAGAACTTCACACCTCTCTCATCACTTGCATTCAATTCTAAAACGGCTTCCTTATACGCATCGCCGAGTAATTGGCGGGCTAAGCATAGTATAGAAGTGGTCTTTCCGATACCTGGCATGCCTGAGATGATGACGTGGGGCATATTGCCATCCTTCGCGATAATCTTCAGCCGCTCAATAGTTTCGGTGTTGCCGACAACATCATCGAGAAAGATTGGGCGATACTTTTCAACCCTAAGGATAGTTGTTTGTCAGAGTTGGTCTTCCCATCGAGCGACAATGATTGCAATTAAATACCATGGGAGCTCATAATCAGGGGGAGCCCCCGCTATGATGGGCTTGAGACCATTGCGAGCAGCGCTTGATGAAGATTCGGCTTGAGCCATTGTGCAGCCGTTGATAACCACAGGGACTTATTGCTAGGTTTGGGTTGTCTCAGCAAACAAAAGCTGGTTCGCCCCAGACGCGAAAGTCGCCCAGAGACGCGTCGGGATGCATTTTATCCCAATTCGGATTAACTATATCACGTGCCATCTTGCGAAGGACTGCCAAGAACTACGTCTCGAATACGACGAAGTTCCATACGCTATGACTTCTAGTAATAGACATAACTGTATACATTGGATGGAGATACAGTATTGTCTGTGCCACTCGGTCTTCTGCCTTGACTAGTAATAATTCTCGAGTGGAAGCAATGTTCAAAAAAGCAAGATTCTGGTCAGTTGCCTACTAGTGCACCAACCTAAAGCCACCCGCCCCACTTTTATTTGTTCAACATCCGGCTTAGTTAACTGCCCGCAAGTCCGATTGATGTTTCATCCTATGTACATTGTTACTTGCGGTACTTCCTAGACTTTATCCGAATAGTCTTAACCATATCTATACAGGGAGCCCATTGTTATCTATTCTCTTAGTATAATCGTGTGAACTCAAGAGGCAGTTAAGCTGCACTCAAGCTCTGTTCTTGTGCTGGAGAAAACAGGGGTATAAAAAGAGGAAACGATACAGGGCTCAATTCATCGCCTGTCTAGTACTTCTTCAATACAACAGCGTCTTGGATATTACTGCCACGATGGGAACAACTTCTGTCCGCCGCAATCTTTTCCGCCACCATCTCAGCAAACGCTCTGTATCGGCAATTCCCCCTAATGCCTCAATGCAAAGTGGCACAACCGGAGGGCTTTCCTCTCATACTATGTCGTCTGCGTCATCTGAATCGACACCTTCGCTGAGCTCCGGCATGGTCGATGGCGGGGAGATCGTGGTGAAAGATAAAAATGGTGATTATAAACTCGACATTCCCGTTCTCCTGCCAACTATTCGTGGAGAGGATGAGGCCGAGATGGAGAGCATAGAAGGTGGAGCTACTAGAGGATCTGGAGCTACGGGGGCTGATTCTACAGCCCAGACTGAAATTAGCGGACGCGAGAAAGAGAGTAAGTTTACTTCGACTATGACCGATAACATACTCATCACGATTGACCTAGAAATCGAGGCAAGTCTGGTAGAGATGATGTACCGGAGTCGGAACAGGCAGATGAGCGCCGAACCAGCTGGTGAGTTTTACCCTTATCCTCCACATGGTTGGGTCTAGTTCAGTTACAACTAATTGGTGTCCCTAGAAATTCTGAATCTCATTCATCAGAGCCTTCGGAACAAAGTGGCCTCTCTGGATGAAGACAACTGGATATATGAACCAGAACCCGACTCGCTGTTTTAGTTGATGCCACTTACGTCATGCATGAATATCTTCATGGCATGCTGTGCATACTGGGCCTCATTTGTATACACCACCAGGTCTGCCTTCCGTTGAATTAGTCGAGCTCTGGATTTGCTGGTGGTGCTTCGACTTTCTTGGACGAGCTTCGGCTCTGCGACATCTTTCCACCTGCACCGCCCTGTCCCCCTCCAAACAGCATGCTGCCCATCATATCCAGTAAAGGGTTGCCCTGCCTCGGAATCTTAATGCTGAAATACTGCTCCCCAACCTGAGCCAAGAAATCATCCCAAATGCCGACCTCTTGGATTTGAGATGCGTAATGGGATGTTAACTGTTTGAAAAGGTCTGCACTGCCACGTTGAATCGTAAGGAGAAGCATGCTGATGAAATTCAACAAAGGCAATGCGGGAAAGACGCGCACGTCCGTGCTAGAGCTGCTGACATCCTGTGAGGGGAGGGAAGGATTAGAGGACGAAAGTCGGGACGTAAATATGAGAAATGCTTTATTAGCACTGCGCAGATTTCCGGTCAGGAGGTATGGGAAGACTGCGCGGGATGCGTAAATCGCTGCCGTATGCGGCTCGTCATTTGTGTACCACTCATGCTCTAACTTTGCCAGGGTCTCAGCTGATGCTGAGGTTCCGAGAATCAGATGCTTTTCAGCGTCGTAGGGTTCATGGTCTAGAGCCATTGGTTAAGAGAACATGGACATATATTTCACCAGCACAGGTATCCATACCTTCAGCATATACTGACCCAGCTGCGTGATGTAATTCAGGGTCGCCTCTCTCTAGAGGCCCGAACCGTCCACTCCAGCCAATTATCTCCTGTATGAACCTCTTGCGCGTTGGTTCCTCGGATGGGAATTCATGTAGAAGCTCGATCAGGCGCTCTACGATTAGACAGAATCATCCTTTTAGTCAAAACTCAACCCTCAACGTAATGCTTCTCAAGACTTACTCTTTCGAGCGCGGCCCACCGTATCGTCATCACTCCCAGTAATCTCCCACCCGGCCTTTGTGTACACCTCGACGACAAGCATAATGGCCAAGTCCCCACCACTAGCAGAAGCGCCTTGCTGAGACCCAGCCCTTAAAAGTGCAGTCGCCCCCCCGGCCAATAGCTCCGCGGCCGCATCGTAATTCGCTTGTTTGATATACCGTGCAGCGATGACCCTTAATTGCTGGTGAGCCTCGTAATAAGCACCTGAGGCTATCCTGTTGGCATCAAAAATAATTAGCTCTTTGCTATGAAAGGTTCCTGTCGGGAGGGAATTGGTGTAAAGGCAAGTACGCAGGCTCCATGATGTTCCTACTTTTCTCGTTGTCGAGCAATAGTCTTCTCGATACGTGAGGTCATCCTGCTTCGTGTTCGATGCAGAGAAATGGTCTTGGAAACGGTGGGATAAGCGGAAATAAAGATGGCAAGTTGAGATCGATATTAAATTATGGTGTGGAAAGAAAAGAAAACTTAAAGTGAGTGCAGGTGTCAGACACGGAAGGGAGGAAGAGGGGGAGGGACTCAAAAGAGTTGGGCAATATAGCTAACTCGCAGCTACTGAGAGTTTTGGTGGGACACTTCGGCTCTCACATCCAGAACGCCAGAGGGACGAATAAAACCAAACTACGCCATGTAATAGTCCACATACCTGTTCTTCTTTTTGGCACGGCCCGATTTAACCCAAACAGTATAATATCACAGAACAACAGCATATGATACACCCGCGCGCCAATGGTGAAGCTCAATTATGTTACCTTTCATCAATGTTCGTTGTGGATGCCTAAGACGCTAATCCCGTTCTGGGAGAATTTATGCTGTTCGTCACAGACACTGACTTTTAGAACTACAACAACTACTCCGTCCCTACTTAGTATTTTATCTTAGTTTAAACCACACCTCCCTCCCTCGGCCATATAATATACAAAGCATAGGAGGGTGCTCTTCGCTCCTTTGAGCCCCTCTCCCCTTATCTAAGTTGCGTGACTGGACAGACGGAATAGGTATCTAGCTGTTCGTTTTGCCTACTATTAGTTGTTTCGGCAAGTCTGTTTCTTGTTTCTTGTTTCTTCTTCTTCATCTTAGCTGCAACATTCCATTATTGATCATTTGTTGTTGATCTAATCACACTACTTGTAAAGTCAAAATACACCACAAAGTGCTATGAATCGAGGCGCTTTTGACATACAGCCGATTGGCCGCTTCTATGGGTCCAATACTACAATACGCCGTCCTAGGGTAGGTTTGCCATTCCTTCCTGTATGGTGTTCCGATAATGTGAACTTTTGTGCAGGAGATCACTTGCTTTTCATATGACGACCAGCACTCCTTTCATTTGGGGGATTCATCCCTGCGATACTATTATCCACCACGTCTTCCTGCAGACTTGAATCTCGGTTATGATACCTTTCAAAAGCTGGATGATTCGGCAGATGAGCATCTAGATGCTCTGCTCGAAACGATCATTGCTTTAGAAAAGGAGACGGGAAAGAGATGCGAGGCCGACATCATCACCTGGAGGGGAATGATGACCAAAGTAAGCTACTTGACTAGGGGCTGGTATCCCAAATTCAACTCATGAGCTAATATTAACACTCACCTAGATTCTGACGGCGCCATTCGACAAGTTGAATGGGTATGTAGAATTATCGATCGCTGCAACGTTGCCCTCAACTCAAGCATGTATAGATTTGAGATGAATGCGACCCGGTTCCAAGTAAGTCCCATCCAGGATGTATCCAGTCCTTTTCATAGTGCCTCGAAGGTAACCATTGTGCCTTAGGACACCATGTAAGCATATTAGCATGGATATGCCGACTATTTACTTTCTAACGATGTCCAGATTTATTGAAGAGAACAATCTCTACAAGAACCAACAAAAACAGTTACAAAAGAATCAAAAAATGCCCCCGGGGATGCCTTCCCAGGACATGATGGCCTATTGGGGTAGTGTACATGCGCTTCCTTCATTCTATTATCGGTTATTGATTGAATTAGGATACAAATTCGAAACGCTATCTCTTCTTAACCAGACATGGGACTCGACGACCCGTGAAGAGATCGAAGCCCGGGATGAGCTGTCTGTGAACAACAACGCCCAATACTGCTCAATCGTACGAACGGGGATAGGCAAGACGCGACTAATAATCGGGGGCGAGGTCGATGCCGGTAAGAAGACGACTGAACGTATCTAAGCGCACATGCTAATAACTTGGCAGTCTGGGACTGTAAGCCTGCTCGAAAAGAAGACAATATCCACTGGGTTGAACTCAAAACATCTGCCGAGATTAGGAATGACCGAGACATGGTGAAATATGAGCGGAAGTTGTTAAAATTCTGGGCACAGTCATTCTTGCTTGGTGTTCCCAAAATCATTGTAGGCTTTCGTGATCAGTGTGGTATTGTCCATCACTTGGAAGAGCTTGAAACTGCCAGCATACCAAATAAAGTCAAAAACGCTGGTAGGGGTACCTGGGACGGGAATATTTGCATCAATTTCACCAGTGCTTTCCTCGAATGTAGGAACGCTCAAGACATTTGGTATTCTGTACGTATGCTAACGGCTTTAGGGCTAAAATGTACTATTAATGAGGACGGGATGTGGAGAATCCGAAAGCTCGAGAAGTCATCTATTATTGAAGTCTTCAGACTCGAAGCGGGTGGAACGGGTGATATAATTTCACCATCATTCTCAACCTGGAGGTCACAGACATGAGGTCCACCAGTCCTAGGCCATGAATTTGTCTCCATCTCCCCGTTCGGACCCTGGGATACTGGACTACTGCATGTGCTAAACGCAAACCCAGTACGTCCATCGATCTTAGGATTTGATAATCAAGATGGGGACCGGGACAAAAAAATAGATACGGTAATTATAATGCCTGTCAAACATCTACGGGCGGACATATGCCAACGTTTTGCAGGTTGTGGCCCAAGTCTTCAATGATGGGACTATGGCGACAAGACCTATCACGGAAACGCACGCCTCAGCACAAACTTGAGGGAATTGGGAACGATTGGTCTAGAAAGTTGAGCTCAATAGAAGGTTGGGTCGCGCTCATATTATGAGTTTTCGTGGCCCTCCTGGATTCTGCCATTCAGAAATATTCAAGTATTAATGGTTACAACTTTTCAAAAGATCGGGAATGATGTTACTGTTACTATTGATAATCGACCGAACCAAAGTAGAATTGCATCGACGGGCTCTCTTTGAGAGATTTTATATTTATTGGAATAAATCTGAAAGAGAACTCTGCTCTTCTAGTGATTCACTGCCTTTGTCACGAGAGACCCTTCTTGTACTCCCTTCTCGTGCCTGTAGAGGATCCCCACGTTCCGCTCGTTTGGCCATGGCCTTGAGAACTCGTCTATGGCTGTGTCCATTGAGATGGATGTTCCACTGTTCTTCGTTTACCATCGTTTTGCGGCAAACATCGCAAGTGAAACATTTCGCCGGAGAGTTTAGACCCATTTGCGACTGAGCTTCTTTTGCACCCAGGATGGTTCTTGCTAACTCTGAGAGTGACTTCGGGTCCGGAGCAGATTCATCTTTGAGCAAGGCCTGAGTTAGGAGTTCGGACGGCTCCGTGATGCGACTCCCCCAATCTTCCACGTTTGTGCTATCGAGGAGGTAAAGGCGATGCGCCATACCGGTCTCTGCAAGGGTATTCCATAATTTATTTCGAATCCATTTGACCTGCGAGACCGAATACTGGCGGGTAGCAATTTTTATGGACTCGATACAAGATTTCTTAAGGGACTCTAGTTCGTCACCGCTCTGGGAATTCTTGTGTAGCGCTTCAAAATAAGGTGCTAGCTCCTTAAATCCAATGGCCACCCAAACACCCCGTGTCGGATCGATGGTAGAGCCTTGTGTCCTTCTTTGTCGGATATAGTCTGACATCCTCTGTGCTTCAGCCATTAGGCCCTGCTCAATCATCACATCTACACGCTTATCGAGTCGAGCAACAAGAGCTTCCTTCTCCGAATGAATCCAGAAAACCATCGTTGGAAACCGTAGCTGACCCTCGCCCGCAGTAGGATCACAGTTGGCCAGAGCCACCTCCTTCAGGCGTTTTTGTTCGGCATAAACTTCTGATGCAGGACGCCCTGTCTGAAGATAGATCTCCAATGAACGACGAATTTTTCGTGTCTCGTTTGGATGCCATCGATCGGCCATGGCTGGATCAACCTCTCTTAATTTTTGCAACACCACATCTGCTGGGGCATCGAGAATTGGCCACTTTGTCGACAATTCCTCTGTTTCTCCGTCGGACCGTGCACCTGATCCCTGGAACTCATCCGATCCCTCCCCGACCAGCTGGTCTTTAAACAACACAGATTGTGTATAGTAGTGGGTTCCGCCCACCAGAATTGGGAGTTTCCCCCTGGAATGGATCTCCCTAATAATTCGAAGGCATTCGCTCTTGAACAATCCTACGCGCCACGGTTCTTCTTCCAACTCGATGCAGCTGATTAGGTGGTGGGGGATACCGTTACGTTCATCCACCGGAATTTGATTTGTGATGATGGGGAGACCGCGATACATTTGCATCGCATCTCCGTTGATAATTTCACCATTGAAACGAGTAGCCAGGTCCACTGCAAGCTATCTACAGTTATTAGCAATTAGTCTCTCAATATGGTCATTAACAATGCGATCACCCACCTTGGACTTGCCAGTGCCCGTGGCACCGACTATGGCTATGAGGGGCTCCATGGTGGGCGGACGCTTAGCAAAGAAAGGGTATCGGAGAAAAGGGCGCATGAGAGGAGACAAATAATCATTTTTGTCTCCGGTCAATCCCCTTGCTCAACAAAAGTACGACAGCGTTAGCGCGTCAACTGGAGATTGTGAGAGGTCCTGAAAATCACAACGGTAGAAATGAGAGCGAAAGATTGACTGGCGACCGTTAGGTAGTAACCTTATCGGGCAAAGCGGAGCAGTCATCAATCTGATCTCATCATTTACGGAGCAGATTATCAAAAAAAAAAAAAAAAAAAAAAAAGGGAAGTACTAATTGTGACCCAACCTCATCTTTTAGCTCCTCTGATTCCCCTCTATCTGCGGTGTAGATTTCCTTGCGGAGAAGGAGACACATTCCTCATTTATCCCTTCTCTTCCTCTCTCTCTCTCTCTCTCTCTCTCTCTCTCTCTGTGTGTGTGTGTGTCTAAGAGGGGGAGCTCGTTCTCTTTCTCTCCGCTGAGCCATGGCCAACAAACCGTCCATCCAGGTCAAAAATCTGTCATATCAATTTCAGGATGGTTCATCCGGCTTGGCAAATGTAAGCCTCGACTTACCGGCCGGAAGTCGAACTTTACTCATTGGAGGTAAGCACAATTGATTATGGTCTTTTTTCATGGCTAACATCAATGATAGCCAACGGTGCGGGGAAAACCACGCTTCTACGGTTGCTCGCGGGCAAGCGTCTCGCTCCCGATGACACCATCACTGTCGGGGGTAAAGACCCCTTCAAAGAAGGCCTGGAAGGGGTGACTTATCTAGGTGTTGAGTGGGTTCTTAACAATATTGTCCGGACCGACATAGACGTTCCTACACTGCTGGCGTCGGTGGGCGGGAACGCCTATCCCGAGCGGAGGGACGAGCTCGTAGATATTCTTGATATTGATTTGCGATGGCGCATGCATGCCGTGTCTGATGGAGAGCGGCGCCGCGTGCAGTTGGCCATGGGTTTGCTCCGACCCTGGCAAGTTCTACTCCTCGATGAAATCACCGTGGACCTGGACCTGCTATCTCGTCATAATTTCCTCTCCTTTCTCAGGCGCGAGACCGAAACTAGGCCATGCACCATAGTGTATGCGACACACATCTTGGACAATTTGTCTCAATGGCCAACACATCTGGTGCATATGAATCTTGGTAATGTCAAGCAATGGGGCCCAATTGAGAAATTTCGGAATGAAGTGCCTAAGACGTCCGAAAATAGCCAGCTTGGAGAGCTTGTTCTCAAGTGGCTCAAGGAAGATCTCAGGGCCAGAGGCCCCAGAAACGGGAGGCAAGGCCAGGCCAAGACCTACGAGTCGTTTGATGGAATGGGGGGATATGGCTTTGAGAAACGGAATTGAATCAACTCCTCTAATCCTATCCTTCCTTTCCTCCCCACCCCTCCCTTTTTTGCTGGGTTTGTTTTCTTTATCTCTCTTCTTTCCATCGTTCTTGATTATTTACTTATTGTGCAGCTCATTCAACAATATTTACTTTTACCATGACATGGCATGCATGTAAAAGGCTTTTACTGCTTTACAATATGAGGATCAACTCCAGCGGATATATTCAACATTCGATAACTCCTTCAACAGGCATAGATCTCACCGATCTTCTTTGCTTTGTTTATATATAAAAACCACATTTCTTCTCATGAAACCATGTTGGAAATAGCATATATACGCATCGAGGTATCTTCACTTGCGACGGCAAGCTTGAAATTATATTCGTCTTGGCTGGTATCATGTTTCGCAGGAGGTTGCCAGGCGAGCTGTGTGACCGCCTTTGACGGGGATATTAGTTTGTCGATATTACCCAGATGGGTTGCCTCCAAGCTATCAACTGCGATTTTGTACAACGATAGTTCACCGCTATCCTCACCCGTAGCGAGGAAGAGTGAACCCGCCCAAACCCTCGGGAGGAACGATATTGCAGTAACGGAGCTCTTCAGTGTGATTGTTGTTTTGCACACGAAGGACCCCTCGCTAATCTGCCAAATTTTCACCAACTTATCACGACCAGCTGTGGCAAAAGTGTGGGTATTCGGTACAGGGGCCCAGGCAGCGTCCAATATCATTCTTGAATGTCCCTTGGGGTGAGATTCCAGGAGTGAGAATAAAGACCAGTCTTGCTCACTGCGGCCGTAAATTGCCCATTGCCGGTCTCGCCCAACACTTAAAAGATACTGATCATCGCTAGAAAATGAAAGGCTTGTAATAGTCAAAGAATGTGCTGCAAGGGAAGGCCGTATTTCATGCCAGTCCGACGTATCATAGAGGCGCACCACTGCATGATCTATTGAGCTCGCCTTACAGGCCGTAGCAATGACTGTGCAATCATGACTGACAGCCACAGCCGAAATTTCGTAGCCATGGCCATAAAGTTTTTCGTGTTCAGGCCATAATGTGTAACGCGCTAGCTGATCTTCTAAAGGTGGCTGGTTTGAATCCGAGAGTTCTGTTTGATTTGCCTGGGCTTGTCCAAGAGCCCCCTCTCCCTCTTCCCCCATTGGAGCTTCTCCCATAGACTGGTTTGAGAGACCCAGAACCGGGATCTGGGCTGTATCTGGTAGATCCCCCCTTGCTGATTGCTTGAATGCAGAAAGCCTCTCTAGTAACTTAGCAATTGGTTTTGGCTCGTTGAAAACCCGCAAAAGCTTCTCGTCTGCACCGGAAACGAAGCGCGCAGGTCCCAATGTATCGACACAGTTCAGATCATATCCATGAATCTGTGGCCTTGAGAACTCATGCCACGACTGTTTTCCATCCCGTAGCCACTGTGCGTGAAGTCGTGTCGTCTGGTCTGCACTGGTAGACAGCAGATAGCCCCCAGTAGGTTCCCATCGTACACCATTAACCGAGCGCACATGCCCTGATACGCCTAATGTCTGCACCCAGACATCCACATTTGCATCGTAGCTCCATGCCCTCCAGCTACCTGTCCGCCCAAGACTGACTACTTGGTTACCATCTGGTGACCAGAGGCCAATCCAGAATCCACCGGTGCTTCCTGTAGCTGTAGTAGAACCCTTTTGAACACTGATTTCCCCCATCCGTTCAGCTGAAACCCAAACTCCAGAGACGGTATCTTGTTCCCAGATAGTCAATGTATTATCTGCAGAAGCAGAGAGAAGCTGTTGGCGTTCAGGGTTGGGGTTCCATGCAGTAGTATAAATCCAGTCCTCGTTCCCGAACAGAAGAGCCTCGAAAGTTACGGAATACTTCGACTCCGCTGTATTAAATTGATGAGCTTTATTTGATAAGGTCGGCTCGAGTTCGCCTAGCACGGGATCCTCGTCTCCTGCAGGCGCTGCGAGGGCAACCTCCCCACGTTGGATTCGCCAGAGGCGAATATACTTATCCTGGCTAGCAGACGCAAGCAAAAGGTCCCCTGTTTTGCTTTGTTTATCCCGCGTAAACGACAGAGAACGCACCCAAGCCTCGTGACCAGATAGCACAGCAGCAAGCCTGAAAGTAGTATCACTGAGTGGGTTTTCAAGTATGTAAAGATGGACAGTGTTTGTAGTGCCTGCAACTGCCAATATCATGGGTCCATTTGTGTGGAGCGGCTTCAGCGCCAACGCCAGAGGGAAAAAGCGCGGCTTCATAACTATGGTTGTGAGTAATTCACTCTTAGTTCCTTCTCCCTGAAATGTTACCCTCCAGATTTTAACATTTCCATCTGCCGCCCCCGATGCAATGAGATCCACTCCATCACCGACAGCGATTGTGTTTATCGAACCTGCATGGCCTTCTAGAGTTTGCGCATGCTTGAATTGGAGACGGGCACCCGGCACAGGTCGCCATATCCGGACTGTTTGATCGGCTGAAGCAGTAACAAGGCATTTTGTGCCCGTAGTAGGACATGTGTAAAATCTGACGGCATTGACCTTGTCGGTATGGCCAACAAGAAGAGAGTAGACCCCACGCTGAAACTTATCCTGCGCGCGAAATTAGACTGTTAGCTAACAGCCATAATACAAGGCAATAGGTATCAAGCACAACCAAGGTTTACGCAACTATCCATACCTTAGGGTCCCACAGAGCCACATTGTTGTCTGCACCAAAGGCAAGCACTCCGGACTGGACGTCCCAGTCAGCGGCGGCGGGATGCCTATTTCCGCCGACACTAATATAATCGCTTGTGATGGATACCATGAGCTTGGACTTCCAGGGTCTGATGACTGTCGATTATATTTGCCGAAGGTTTTGTGTCACGCGGAGACAGGGATATAAAGGAAAGATTGTCGTAAGTGCTAGAGGTCGTCACTAAATAAATGACTTTTTGTGCTGCGAACGAACCCTTTGACGCTTATCGATAAGGGCGACGACCCACGACATTGGAAAACCCCTCACACCACCTACCTTCATGTCCAGGGTTAAAGCCAGCCAGCCAGCCAAAGATTCCCATATCTTCCAGCATAAGATCCCAACATGACCACTAACACAAAGATATCTCTTGAAAGTGCGAGAAAGGAAACTCCCGGTTCCTTCTCTGTTACCGTTGAATTCACGTTCGCTCCCCCACGGTACCCAGTTACTGTGATCAAGTCACTGACTTCCTGATGCCATACAGCGGTGGTCTTGAAATTCTGTTCTCCAATGAGCGCAAGCACAGCGTCACACTGCCTGCTCAGCTAAATAACGGTGCTCGGCCGAGCATAAGCTTCCTCCTCAAATACCTTGTCGAAAATGTGATGAAGGATGAGAGAAAGGAATTGTTCATATTAGAAGGCAATGTGTACGTGTCCATGGTGTCTCGCGAGGTAACTGAGCTAATGCTAGATACTAGGCGCCCTGGTATCCTTGTCCTCATCAACGATGCAGACTGGGAACTGGAGGGTGAAGAACACTACGAGCTTCAGCCTGGTGACAATATTGTCTTCGTTTCTACGCTACATGGAGGCTAAAAAATCCCTGTAATATATGTTCTCAATCCCCACTCTTGACGCCCAAAAATGATAGGATCAGGGCGGTAACTATGCTCACTGCTCTTCGAGCCCAATTGTACGAAGCACAAGGCTAAACGACATCCTCAACATGCTGTTGCGATATTCTCTCGGGCTCACGAGGGGTCCGAAGTCCGCTTTGTGGCGTTGAAAATCCTTCTTGTGGACTACTTAACCCTCCAATCAAAGGGGTTGTGACCCCACTGGGGGGCACTGGTATTTTGATGTCTTGGGGTGAGCCAGGTATGATTTCCTTGGGGAGGTCCGGAATATGGATCCTGCGAGCCTCATTTTGGTAACTCTCCGGGATGATCTGAGAGGAGTAGTTAGTAAAACGTTCTATTGTTCGGCACATCACAATCGTACCTCGATTATCTCGTCCCGAGGGAACTCTAGGAATGGAATATCTGCCGCATTACATGCCATAAGATAACCGTATAGAACCCTTAGGACGCTTTCATGTGCAATAATGAGGAGGTCATTCTGCTCACGCTCAAGCTCCAATATTATAGGTTCAAGGCGCACAGCAAGGTCGTGATACGACTATCATAGTGCAGCTCAGTCAGCAACTATCATATCAACAAACAAAAAAAAAAAAAAAAAAAAAAAAAAACCCTACCTCTGCCCGAGGGTACCTATGGTGATAAGGATCCAATTCATGCTTTGTTACCTCGTCTGGATATTCCTCACGAATCTTCTTTTCTGACATCTTTTCGCAAACACCCGGATTCAGCTGGCTCAGTTGTGATCTCTGCCGGACTTTGTATCCTGTCTCGTGAAGATACTTCGCAGTTTCGATTGTCCTGCGTCTGGTGGAGGTCCACACTCTCAACGGTTTCAATTCATAGTCTGTCTCCCCTTGGTTGATTGTTGCTTGCTTTTCGGACTCTCTATGTCTCAGTAGACATTCTGTCATTTTCTTAGCATAGTCCTCCCCTTGTTCTGACAGGGAAGCATCAGCTTTGTAAGAATCCGCTTCGAGGGAAACACCAGCCTGGTGATTTATTTGTCAGACATCGAACAAGGCAAGGATTATATAAGACTGCAGGCTGCCCACCCACCCGTGCAAAATATGTGTGTCTAGACTTTATGTGAAGGTTGAGAAGATAGAAGACAATCCGATGGGAAAGGTAACCAAAGCTTCGATTGTTGACAATCAACCTTTCCCCAGCATTGATCATCTGCATCAGATTAGTATAAATCTCAAGGTTCAAGATGGGGTGTTCCATCACCTTGATATAGTTCAGGTCCTTCTCCTCCATCGTCTGGAATTGAGGGATCCGAGCGTTTATACGTGTCAAATAGTGCCTCACTGCCTCCTCCGAGGTCCAGCCTACATACTACTAACATCAATCATTGGGTACACAGCATTGACTGCCGCTGGGTGGAGCTTGTACTCACGTCAGGTGATGATATTTTCACCCGAAGGACATTCTCTTCGATAATGCGCTCATCATCACACCATGACTCGATAAAAAGGGTCTTATCCGGAGAAGTTCGTAAGTACTAGTCATGCATGGTGATAAGTCATGAGCATTTCCATACCTCAATATCATGCTTAGCGAACTCCTTCGCAAGCGAACGTCGTCCGGAAGCCAAGGGGTTGACAGCGTCATATATTGCTATCTGGCCATTTTCATCATTCAGAAATTGATATATGTCTTCCCGGCACCGTTTCACAATCTTTTGTCTCAGAAGAACTGAGGAAGCAGATGCTATGTTCGTTTAGCGGAGTCAAGGATGACGTGGATTAACGTGAGTTACCCAGCTACTCAGTAACACAAAAAGGGTCAGTGGGTAATCACTAACCATTAACAAAGAAGTAGTCATCAGGGATGTCCTGGCCAACTGGGATAGTGGCACGTCTGTAGTCTCCAAGGTGGAAGATCCTAGTCTTAACACCCAACCTGCGATGCGATCAGTTCAGACGAAGGAAGTCAAAGACAACAGCACAACGCACCACCGAAGATAGCGCGCCAGAGCTACCGATATATGTCTAAGATAGGGCGTAAACAAGTTAGCAGTGACGCTAGTATAGATATGGCGGGGTTGGTAAACAAACGTCTTGCCCCTCGCTGGTAAGCCCACAGTAATAATGACAATCCGGCCCGAGTGAAAAAGTCGACCAGACTCTGTACTATACAACTGAGCCGGTGCTAAATCGGCCTTTTCTGGTAGGTCGTGAATTGCATCAACAAATGTCGACGACTTCCGCCGGAATCGCGGGGAGTTAGCGACGATATCCGCAGTTCTAAACTGATGTTAATGAGGATAACTCGTAGTACGGTAAAGCCGTACATCAGTTTCTAATCTTGAAGAGCAATTCCCTGAATAGTCGTCTTTCATCATTTTCATGATCCTACGGAGGGGAACTGCTGATTGGGGAGGGGGGCTTCAGAGTATAGCTTACAATAGGGTGTCCATAGTACAGAGTGGGCTCCGAGCCAAGTGAGGTAGCAGGCAACAGCAATCGCAAGCGTTGGTTTAGAAGAGTGTGGATAATCGAAAGTTGCAAATACGGTTAAAAATGAGCAGAAGGAGAGGAGAGGGGAGGAAGAGGATTAAGAAAGATCCAATGAGCTAAGTAAATGGGGATATGCGAGAGAAAATGTTGGAAGAGTACGTTGGGCCCAAGCAAGTGAACCTTGTGATTTTCGGCGACGGGAGGTACTGTACAACAATAGGGCCCGACTCGACACCACGTCAGTGTTGATAGATATGGACGATCGGCACTTCTCTAGATCTTCCCTAGAGCTTTAGGCATAAGCTACATGAGAGTCAAAACAAAACTTTTAGAATCTCAAGCTCTAACTACTGCACGACTAGAGCGTCTACTACTCATTCATTCCAAGCTCCAATCCCGAGAGGGCCCGAAAGAGGCTAGTGTATTTCGGCTGTCAGGAAGCACCAAAGGTGCAACCGGGCGGAAAAGCAAAAGTGACTTTTTCCAGTTCCAAAAGCGACAGAATACCCAATACCTTGCCAGTCAAACCTGCCCTGACATCTTTCTTCCTCAAACCTTTACTCGACCAGAGCAGGCCAGGCATAGCCCGCCATACAGAGACCGACTTGCAACTGTCGCAGTTGCTTTCTTATACTTGAGGTTCAAGTAAAGGGCTGGTCTCAAATCCTTCTTGTTTTCATCGCCCAGTTTCTCAAGCCCGCGCGACGACCACTCGTGTCATTCATTGTTTTCCTCTCGCAACGACCATTAATCCTTCCCAATTAATCACAATGGCCGAATACTTAGCCTCTCCTTCCTTCCTCACGGATAATTCCGTCGCTGCTGTCATAAAGGATGCATACACTTCTTTCTCAGAGCGAAGGGCGGCTCTCGGCCTGCCCAATCCCGGAACCGTGGATAACATCGCTAGGGAGGTGCAAAAGGAGGTCTTGCTATCCAATTTTATGTTCTCGGGTCTCCGGGCAGACCTAACAAAGGTCTTCGGCATGTCTCCTCTGTTTCGTGTGTCGCATGCGTTCTCGATGGGCTCGTCGGGGAACCTGCCTCCGTACGCCTTCTCAGCCATGTATGGAAGTCCAAAGGTAGGCTATGCTGTCACTCTGAATCCCTTCGCTACCACTCTACTTTATTCCATGGATGCTGAGTGTATGATTTGAATACAGGTTTTCATGCAAGGTAACTTTGGAAGCGACGGTGCACTCGCCGCCGTCGGCAACTATCGTTGGAGCCCAAAGCTTGTCACCAAGACCAACACTCAGATTATGGCAGGCGCCAGCCAAGGTCTTATGCAGATCGACAACGATTACACCGGTGACGACTTCTCAGCCTCGATCAAGGCCTTCAATCCATCCTTCTTGGACGGGGGTCTTACCGGCATCTTCGTTGGAAGCTATCTCCAATCCGTTACCCCCAGCCTGGCTCTTGGATTTGAGGCTATCTGGCAGCGCCAGGCTATGAATACTCGCCCAGAAACCGCGATATCGTACAGCGCCCGGTACAAGTCTGATGACTGGATCGCTAGTGCCCAGCTCCAGGCTCAAGGCGTCTTCACGGCATCCTACTGGAAGAAACTCTCTGAGCGTGTTGAGGCCGGTGTTGATATGAACTTGCAGTTTGCGCCCAATGCAGCCGCAGCTCTGATGGGCGGTCCTAGCAGAGATGGCACCACTGCCATCGGTGCCAAGTACGACTTCCGAGCATCCACTTTCCGCGCTCAGGTCGACAGCACCGGAAAGGTTAGCTGCCTGCTCGAGAAGCGGATAGCGATGCCCATCTCTCTTACATTCGCTGGTGAGATTGATCAAGCTAAGGTGAGTTGATTTTCTTTACACCCGACTGCTTGTCATGGTTCAATGTCTAATATGTGGTTTTAGCAATCGGCTAAGCTCGGTCTTGCTGTGTCCCTTGAGATCGCGGGCGAGGAACTGATGGAGCAGCAAGAGAAGGTTGAAGCCCAGGGCATGGTTCCTCCGCCTTTCTAGAGTCCTTCTGATACATAGTTGGATTAATACAGCTCATTCATGGGAAGAGTGATTTTTGCCCCATGTCCTCCTGCTGATCTCTTTTCGCCATTTGTTTTAATAGCTCTTCACCCCTCCTGTATCTTGTTCGGAAGATGGGGTATCACCTCCTAAGGAGTTTATCCCCTCGGATGCGGTTGGTTATTTCGCGTGACCCAGTCGTTTGGCGCCACGGAACCACATTTTGTATAGAATCCCTTCGATTTACCTGGAATCGTTTTCTTTTTTTAACCTTTCACTTTTGTATTTTCCCCCTATGGACCCAGCTACGGCCGTCAGCCCAAATTCTGTTTTGCTGGTACCCTGTTTCTTCTCACGGGCTATTGACTAACCACCGAGGCTGCGAAGCATGTATGAAAACACTTGCGGGACGTTGTTGTTTGTTTATGCATAATAGATGGGCAATGTAAAACTAGTTTATTCATTCTAAAACGTCCCCGCAATGATACCTGCATCGCGTCCTCAGGGTCTAGGGAATCAGGTGCTCAAGTAGGAGAAGGCGTGTAGAATAACCTGCCATATCTGTAAAACCGTATCGTGACCTAATTCAGTATCTATGTAGTTGCGAAGTTATATGATTGTTCTGCCCTTCATTTGTATTCAAGTGCCTTGTTGACCTCGATACAGCATGTACTGACATAGTATGACTAGTATAGTAATAAGGCAGGACCCAAGCTCAACTATTAGCTCTACTACTATAGGCTTATGCTTCTATATATCCCGGACTTTACTGGTAGTTGTACTAGCCCAAGAGATGAGGCCAGAACCTATCCCCATTGGCCGGCCCGCACAGCAATCTATCGCTCGTGGTCAATATGTACCAGGACGCGATGGTCTTGTAACTAGGTGGATACAGTGGACACTTACAAATCCAGGTCCCGAATGTTGTAGGTAGTAGTTAGATAACTACTAGCTAGTTAGTTACTTAACTAGCCGGCCTCTAATTACTAATGAATACATAGTCTAACTAACCACTGACTGGCAACATCGAACTACGGAATAACAATTTGACCCCCAGAGACCGTGAAAATGGAGAAAAACTTGTAGATAGTCTTGGGGATATAAAACTAATACAGTGACTGATTGGTATCACCACTAAATCCTAACTACACACTCTACAATTACCTATCCAGGCTCAAAACATAACTATAGGTCGCTAAAATGTTTTATTATAGTACGTTCTTGTAATCTCCGGCGAGAAAAGTGCCCTTTTGGGGGGCGGCAATTTTCGGCTTGAAAATGGAAACCGAGGGAAAAACTCTGGTTGAGGTTTGTCTTGGTAGCACTCCACTATGACATCAAGCCTTTGATGCTGGAGTGACTCCCCACTCAGTACTTACTTGATGTAATACTACGGAGTATAGAGTACAAAAATCAATTTTCAAAACAGTTACCCCCAAACCTCCGGGCTTTTTTTCCTATTACAGAAAACAGCATTGGTGTATCTTCCTGGATAAATGACAATTCCAACAAGAAAGTCCTCAATTAATTAACTCAATTGAAAGTTGTTTAACTCCAGCATAGCAACGGTCAACCAATCAATAGCTCTGAGGAAAGGATGGTTGATATTTACCGTAACAGTGTAACCCGTGCTCTTGATCAAAAGCCAGCTAGGCAAATGTATATACAAATAGATCTCCCTTCTAGTTCTGTCTATACTTGTATCATGCAGCCATGCAGAAGTTCCGAACCGACAAATGACAAGACACACATATGAATAACATGATATGAGAGGTAGCTTCGCTATTCTCCTACCTATCTTAAATATATGTGTAGGGTATAGCCTTACTATCCTGAATTCCGGATTCATTCATGTATCTATAAGGTAATTATTCTGTTATATCCTGATTCCTGATTCCTGTACAGTACATATTTCTCCCGAGAGTATAAAAGTAACAGAACCTATATATCTAAAGCTATGAATTATTCAAGACTCAAGACTCGACTTAAGAGTAGGCAGAAGTCTCTAGTCATGAATATCGATTGCACTTTAGTCTCACTAGAATATTACATTGTGCCTGCGGGCCACCTGCCTGCCTGAACAAGCTTATATATGGGAGAGCAGTAGAAAGCCATTTGCTTTGCGTCCTAGTATTTTGCTGATACCGCAGCGGTTAATGCTTCTGAATGCACCCGGAGGTCCATGCCGTGACATAGAACTTCCCTTTATCATGGTCCATGGACTACAATCTTAGACTCGTGAGTCAAAAACTATAGATGATAGCCCTATAGGGGATACTGAAGGCTGTACTTTATCTTTAAAAACTGTAAAAATCAAGAGCAAGTTGTAGCACATGAATGACAACATTGACGAGTCATGACTTATGACTATAAGCAAATATAAAATAATTTATAAACATAGATGATTGAGCTATATTTTCGAGCTTAAGTGCAAATTCTAAAACAAAAACAAAGCAAAACCCTTGAATATAATGTATATAATACTTAGTCGTAAATTTGTAATGTTATTTTTGATCTTTCGTTTTTACTCAAATTCGAATTTCGAAGAGTTTTCCCGGGTATCTATCTGATGATCACCTGAGTCATCACTGGGAAGTTTTGGTCAATAGATCAGTGACCTGCTGACTTTCTGAATCTGACCATTCAGTGTTCCGCAGATCAGAAAGTACCAATGGATGCTATACTGATTGGGTTAAAGACTGAGAGTGGACAGCTTTGACTCTTGAGTACCAAGGGACAGTAAATTGTTTAGAATACATTACTAATACTAATACAAACAGCACAAATCCCAGTGGACTAATTTTATCTACTCAACTAACTTTTGACGTCTTATAAAAAGAATGGCCTTGTCCAATGAACCAATACATAACTTACCTGATGGTGGGTAATGGTTCAGGTGCCTGATACTATTACTTTAGTACTACTCATATTTACCATCAATCTTGGCTTCGTGATTATCTGGTTAGATATTTTTATAAACCCGTTAACTAGTTACCCAAGGTATTATCTAATTTATTTTACTATTCTACTGTACTCCGTAAACTCACAGAGTACAGAGTATGCTCACATGCAGACTGCAGTAAAAATAATCCTTCAGAACACTACTAGGTGGATTCACTCCACAATTAAGACTTCCCCTAGTTATAGAAGTGGGGTAAGAGCAATTAACAACCAAGCGTTATAGGAGGTGATTACAGGGTACTTTTGTAAATTGTAATGTATATGTAATTTGTAAATTGTAATTCTTACAGAATCCTATGCTCCTATATATGTTTCCTTACGGAGTACAAAAATTTTGTAATAGGCTATAACTAGCGGCCTATAGCTTATCACTACCATTGGATTTTTCTACTATTATGTCACTTTGGCTGCCTTAGGCACCAAATATTCCTGGCATGTTACTTTATGCAGAAAGTTAGAAACAAACATTACTACATAATTATTCCATTGGTAGAGAATGTGAGTAGGGGAGACGGGACAGAGAAAAATCAAGAACGGTAATACTATACAAGTTATTATTTTGCAGCTTCTTAGCAGCTCTATCCTGAGTAATAGTTTGAGAGTCGAGACTCGCGACCCAATATTGATAAAAAGGAAATAGAGTCTCTAGTCTTGAATCACGAATTCACGATTTTGGCAAGTTGTAAGTTCAACAACATCAAAATGCCATCTACAATCTGGTCCATTTCAATTCAAGTTGCGCTTCAACTTTCTACTAGAAAAGCCGAGTCAAGTTACAAGTATTTAACTGTAATACAGCTGTTGTTGTATAACTTGTATTTATTAACTTTAGTGTTTAGGTGAGAGTAGATAAATTTATAATATGTAAATCTAGTTGTATACCGTAGCCTGGTGTACTTTCGATGATCATCTGGGGTTTGCCATATTTGCTCATTTGGCAACACTTCGAGAGGATCGTTTAAGAGTCAAGAGTCAAGAGTCAAGACTACCCATGTAGTGAGCTGTTGTAGCCTTTTATGGACTAGGAGTAGCGTAGGCCACAGGCCTAGAACCGGGCAGGTACCATAATAGATTTAAATGTGAAATGGTATGCTCTGCTTTGTTTACGAACTATTAGTTATCTCAATTTAACACTTAAATACCCTCCATACTTTCCAGGTTCTGGTGCCGAGAATATTACGGTTGAGCAACCAGAGTAGGCATAATGCAGGGAGGAAGCTTGGTACCTTCTGATGATCATGATAACAGTGTATAGTTATCACCGAAGTTGATTAGTTAATGACATGTGTCCTGCTAACTAACTACTACAGAGTACCATGGAATAGGTAATCAACTACCTTACTAGGTACATTGCTGGTGTCCAGCCAACCCCTCCTGATGGAAGTCATGGTTGGCTGTATTTTCCTAGGAGCTGCACCAAGCTTGGTCAAAGCTCCTGAACACCTGACACCTACCTCTACCTAGGTAACGTCTCTTATCACTCTGTAATCCCTAACTTAAAGGTAGATAGAGAGCGGGTAGTCTCCAAGCTTATGTTGTACGTGTTCCCTGAACATAGTGTACAATTGCGTTGAATAGGGAACTTTCTTTCTCGAGAAGCTACTTTAGACTGGACAACATGTTTCCAGAAGAAAAGGGGAAGAAGGAGGGGGTTATTAGAAGCAGAAAGAAAGAATGCATTTTGAGATCTAGATCCCTGGCTAGACATGCGGCGGTTTAGTATGGTGTATGTGATCTGGTAACTAGTACTAATAGTATACGTAGGAGGCACTATGTGTAGCCAATAAGAATGGTTCCAGTGAAAATCACAGCTGGTCACTTGACAGCTGCGGACCAAACACATGGCATCGCTGTTTTCCCTGTCACTGAAGCTATTGACGTTGAGGTGCTCGACATTAACAGAAAACAATATTTTAATACAGATCAAGAATAGTTTAGGATAAAATATCAGTGATATATCTATATCTCAAGTTTGCAATGCATTGTTATACAAAGATCTGTAGAAGACACAAATCTCCTCCAACCCATAGACAAAGACCATATTTACATACTCTGGTATACACTCTATAAAGAGTGTTCTATTAATTTACTAAGAGCTGGAAGAGTTGGAAGAGTGATGGCCACAACAGGTTGAACAAAGCTCAACTGCCCAGAGGCGAAGTTTCCCGATGGTAACAATCTTGATCCGAGCCCCGGATGGTCATCTGGCCAAGGTATGCCTCCCCCGTTTTGGCCCATCACTTGCGCCCAATCTCGGGCGGTTGCTCCACATCGGCGCAACCCCCGTCATCATGAAATTCACTAAGACTACTCTGTACAGCTCCCAGTTTCTGTTTTGACAGGAAAATTGTGTCTTATATTAACTAGATTTGTCCTTTGCTACATTGACCTCTGTGTTTAAAATATTTTTAAGCACCTCTTGCTTTGAATAGGGGGACCGATACAAAGTGGATACTATCAATACACACATACACCAAATGGTGTCATGTGATTTGACTGCACTTGCGTATTGTATGTAATGAAACATGCCGCAGTAATACATATATTACTTGGGACCCCTCCTTTATTTTTTTTGGCTTGAATCTCTTCTGTACTAGTAATGAATACGGAGTATGCAGGTCAAAAAGAGAAGGCATTTTCCTCTCTTGAATGACAGGCAACTGCATTAGGTAGGTTTTATAATTATCCCAAAAGCCAACACTATAGTGCACAAGGTGTTGTTCTTTATGCCGGAAGCCATAAAGAGAAATCCTTTGAATTGTCTGTACCAATAATCCCAGCCATCATCCACAATCTTCTTGCCTCTCTCCGCACACTGCCACAGCTCCGTGCTCATTGCCCAGCCTGCCCTAGCAAGGTAGACTACCTAAAACTATCTACTACTCCCGCCCCTCACCAAAACCCAAAACGTTGGTTTCCTGGATCTTACCACTATCACGCACGTACAATACAATCATAGTACAGCCAGATATTAAAGACGGGCACTGTTACAATCTTTTCCTTGTCAAGTTCACTTGGTCATTCATTACCTTTTGGTACCTCTCCAGAAGTCAGTAATAATTTATTCATTTCTACGGATTTGATTAGTTTCGCAGTTTGTTGTACTGCACTGGATCCTTACCCCCTCCCTCAATTTCATTTTATTTTCTATTGCGTTGATTGATTTGCCTTCTTTTTTTTTTCCCTTTTCTTTTTTCTTTTAGGTGGGAATTTCCCCATCTTTGGATTCATTTGTTCGATCGGGTTTGGCTTGTGAGTTCCTTACCCTTTTCCTCTCCTCTCCCGGTGCTTTATTCCCGCGTTCCTGCAGCCCTCGCGTGTTCGGGCTTTGTCGCTCCATCAACGTCACCTGCTCGCCGTCCTCTCTTCCACCCTCTCCTCCGACCATCCCTTCTGCTCCTTATCCTCCCTACTACTACCACCATTCGCCTCAGTGGTGAGACAGCCGTAATTCACTTCATCAAAAAAAATTTTCCTTTTTTTTTTTCCCTTTCACTCTCCCCATTTGCCTCTTTTCTCCCTTTTTTTTTTCTTGCATAGCTACAGTATTATTTCCATCCTCTTTCCTTGGTCGACTACCACGAGGTTTGTTATTCCCTTCGCGAACTTCTGGGGGGCTTTGGTGCGCACTCTTGGCACTCGATCCGTCTACTGCCTTAAACCTTCCCTCCTGCTATTCGCCCGTCCGTTTCTCAACCTTCCATCTCACGGACACCTCCACTCAACACCCACCGTTCGGATATTCCGCCCATCCAAGCACCCCTCCTATAGCCAGTAGTCTGCTCAAGACGGATCAAACACTTTTCGTCTGTGACTATTACCGTTATCCGCTGTTAAACTGCAGTCCTCCATATCCTCTTTAGCGCTGCCCAACTTGCCGCCTTGTGCCAACCCCACAAAACGCCCGTGATGTCACAGAACCGGCCTGGGGTATTCTCTAGTTTGCGCATGGGTGGTAAGTCCTCACCATCCTCCCAATCGCTGACACATAAATATCTACTGACTTCAACTCTTACATTTGCTATGTAGAAGTCGTCCGTGAGAAAGTCCAGGATGGACTAACAGGGGAGACCAAGGAAATTTCGTACTCGCAGTGTAAAATCGTTGGCAATGGATCGTTTGGTGTTGTCTTTCAAACAAAGATGATGCCCAGCGGCGAGGACGCTGCTATTAAACGTGTCCTACAAGACAAACGCTTCAAGGTACATTGTCGCTTGCCTAAACTTGTTACCAATGGGGTATGACTGACATTGAGTCGCTCAGAACCGTGAGTTACAAATAATGCGGATTGTTCGCCATCCCAACATCGTAGAGTTGAAGGCTTTCTATTACTCCAATGGCGAAAGGGTATGTGTTCCACTCCGTATGCAGAATGATCGCCCCTATAATTCTTGGCTAACGATGCTGTCAATCCTTTGTAGAAGGACGAAGTGTATTTGAACCTCGTTCTGGAATACGTACCAGAAACAGTTTATCGAGCATCTCGGTATTTCAATAAGTTGAAGACTACGATGCCCATGTTGGAGGTCAAGCTTTACATATATCAATTGTTTCGTTCTCTGGCATACATCCATTCGCAGGGCATCTGCCACCGTGACATCAAGCCTCAAAACCTTTTGCTCGACCCAAGCACTGGTATCTTGAAACTCTGTGATTTTGGTTCTGCCAAGATATTAGTTGAGAACGAGCCAAATGTTTCGTATATCTGTTCCCGCTATTATCGTGCGCCTGAATTAATTTTTGGTGCGACAAATTACACTACGAAGATCGGTAATCGCCCAGTGCCAGCTGTTTGAAATTGGTAAAAGTACTAATGATTCCAGATGTGTGGTCTACTGGCTGTGTAATGGCCGAGTTAATGCTGGGGCAACCGCTTTTCCCAGGCGAATCTGGGATTGATCAATTGGTGGAGATCATCAAAGTCCTTGGGACTCCCACTCGGGAGCAGATCCGCACTATGAATCCCAATTACATGGAACATAAATTCCCGCAGATCAAGCCTCACCCTTTCAACAAAGTATATCTACCTTCATTTTTGGCTCTTGAGCAAACTTCTAACACAGTGCTGGCAGGTTTTCCGGAGAGCCCCTCATGAGGCGATTGATTTAATCTCTGCTTTGCTGGAATATACACCAACGCAGCGATTGTCTGCCATTGAAGCGATGGGCCATCCATTCTTTGATGAACTCAGGGATCCTAACACTCGACTACCTGATTCCCGGCATCAAAATGGACCATCACGAGAGCTCCCCAATCTGTTCGATTTCTCTCGACATGGTCTGTTCTTGCTTCCCCATGCTTACTAGTGACCGTGACTAACACCTTCGCAGAACTTTCGATCGCGCCGGCAATGAACAGTCGGCTTATTCCTCCTCATGCACGCCCTGCCCTCGAAGCCCGTGGGATAGATATCGATAACTTCACACCTTTAACGAAAGATGAAATGATGGCACGTCTTGATTGAGTCAAGGGTGCGATGCTTACGAAGTACACGGTTGTTCATAGTACGGCCACATGCACGTGTGCGCGAGAACCTGATGCTATGCCGTACGAGTTCACTTTGATGCACCAGGCGGTTTTAAACTGGGAGAGGCCATTTCAGTTGTAGACACTATTCCATTGGCGAGACACCTGGGAACTGGTTTCTCTGCGGCGGGAAAGGAATGACTTTTCAGACAATTCAGAAGGTAAACAAGAAAAGAAAAAGAAAAAAAAATTGCGGAAAGAAACGAGAAAATGTCGCAGGAAAGAGAGAGTGCCACCCTCTGTCACGGCTGGAAAAGTTCGTTTTAAAACCGGGTATTTGGAGCATGGCCGTTTCATACAAGATGATGGAATGTCATAGCCTGGAGTTATGGAGGTGCCTGAGACAGCTCTTGGGAGGAAAAAAAAAGTGATACCCTTACCGCGTGAGTCTGCCTTCTGGGATTCATTTCTGCATAGCTTCATCTCTCGATTCGAAGGGGTTATGAATGTCGCAAGTCCTATGGAGGAGGGCGGAGAGATGGATATCCTACAAATACAACAGATATCGTTGAGGATATTATGCTTGGATGCACATCAATCATGTGCTAGTGAGCATGCTTTGAATATAGGTATTGGAGGTTTAATTTCCTCGACTTGCAGCGTTAGAAATGCCCTCATCTTTGTGCCTTCGCCTCCTTGTCTTCTCTTTCCCGCCCCTCTTTTTGCCCTTAAATAACTTTTACAGTTTGTCTTCTACTCATACTCGTCCCATTTGCCTTTCTTCTTTTCGTCCCTCAAATTACTCATTGTTCACGTTCCACAACAACTCCGGCTCCATTTGGTTGAATCGAATGGTAATGTTCCTCGATGATGAAGCTGGTGAATAGTTCTTAGTTCCGAAAGCAGACGACTGGTTTACTATTGTCTTTACCCCCTTCTCTTCCCCTCCACCATGGATGTCTCTCCTCACTTCCCTCTTTCTTTCCTCCTATTAGAGTCCAACGTACACCTGGAACATTACATTCGCTAGTGTATGACCACAGTCTTGTAATTGCATAGTTTGGCCCTCCCCCCATTTCCGTCATTCACCGTCCCATGTTGTAATTGCGCACTTTTTTTTTTTTTTTTTTTTTTTTTTTTTTTTTTTTTTCTTTTTTTTTTTTTTTTTTTTTTTTTTTTTTTTTTTTTTTGGGATCTACCTCTCCCAATAGCGGGGGATGGTTTACGGATGTAAGAGGTCTTTATTTGTCATGATCATTGACGACCATATAAGTGTCAAGGGGCTTCAAGGCTACTGCCAGTAACTGTACTCTAGGCGAATGGGCAAAGAATCTGGGTTGGCCGCTTATCGCTCTCCCATACAGTTACGCGGCAAAGGCAGAAGGTGAAATGTGATGGCCTATGTTTGCGATAGATATCAAGCTGGTTAACTGGTTAAGAGACGGGGCTTGAATTAGATCTGACCTTAGGCATCTCAGAATGGGACAACAGGCCATATATATAATACAAATTGCCAGCCGGTCTCTATTTGCTTCCGAAAGGGAATTTGTATCCTATGCATCATAATTCTTTGACTATTAGATTATATAATCAGCGGGACGGAGCATCCCTTATCCCGACCCTTGGTGAGCTCAGGTTGCCGGTGATGTTTTGTTTCTAGAACCATGCGCACGCGCAGTCCTTACTCTGATTGACGTTAGCGGCAGTGAAAGTGACTGTGAACGCACCTTTATGTGTCGTGTCAATTGCATACGGCTTTAATAGTGTCTCGCTCACTATATCTTCGAAGGCACAAAGACCTGCGTGGCCCCGTAATAGATAGCTATGGTTGACTACGAACGCCGTCATCACGGGCCTAAGGGTGGCCGCAAAAGACGCTATAGAGGTCAGTGCAATATTTTCTAAGGCCATGTCATTAATCGCGATACTATTTCTCTTGGTTCCTCGTACCGTGAGGTTATTTATTGCTTCTTCCGCTAACAATCACTGCTACAGAAGACGATGACTATGACCGACGCCAGAGGCGCAGATATGAAGAACCATTGGTTGCGAAGGTCCGAAGACAGCTATTAACTATTGCCGAATCTGTAGGATCACTCTATTTCAGTGCTGAGATTTTGATTATCAATGTCATAACTGACGCTTTCTCATTAGGCCGCCAGAAGAGCCGAAGACGACGTCGTGAATATTGCAAAAAGTGTCGCCGATAATTATGAAGATGAGGAGCTAAGGCAAACTTTTGTTGATATCTCAGTTGATCTGTACGCTTAGGCTGGCCCTAGTTTCTTTATCCGAACACTAACACAATACCATCCTGACAGTGCCTTAGAGCAGCCGCTCAAAATCCCCTTTATCGCAGCGACGGTCTTGGCTGCTAATTCCTACAAATCAGAGCTTGTGTCAGATATCCTTACTAAAGCTAGCGAATACCTACAACACTACATCGACAACGGGGCTTGGCGTGAAGTCAAGCTTCTTCTCCGGCTTCTTGGAAGCCTACAGATATTATATGAAGGAGATGGCATATTTCCAATCTTGGAGGAGCTTTTTGAGCGTGCCGTTGTTCTGCAAACAGCCTCTTCTGAAGATGTGAGTGATTTCGCTATCGATTTCTTGCACACCCATTGACAAGCCATGTACAGTTGCTGGGACTGGAACTCGTGAAAATAATTCTCTTCACTATTCCATACATAATGGCTTCTCCAATAACAGGTTTTGAGACTCAGGCAAATGCCCTTCTTGAAAAGACCGACATCATTGCATCCACCCCGCATGCGCTAGTGGATTTGGTTAATCCATTTAGTCCGGAATACGACACTTCATCTGCTGCGCAAAGCGTTATTAGCCTGCTTCAAAGTCAACTTCAGCAGGAAGCCAGCCGGAATTGGGAACTCGCATGTCTTCCCCGACCGTGGAAAGGTGGACGCGACAATGAAGAAGAGCAGAAACCTTTGGAATTCGGTTCAAAGCATGCATTCCCTCAGATAACTGTGCCTGACCCTGTACGAAATGGATCCAGGGCGATTTTCCCTGAAGTTTACATGTCAGTATATTCCAACCAAGAGATGGAAACCGTCCCTCCAACGTCGAATATTGCGTCATCATTGCTGCGGGATGTTCTAGTCGATACAATCAACATCCTTGATTTTAACCGTATTGCCACGGCCAAGTATCTCATCGATATTGACTGTTACTTTACTCCTCATACTTTCGTGAAGCGTGCAACCCCCTTCGACAGATTACGCGATATCTCTGGAGACCGTCCGACGTGGAAGCCCGAAGACGTTGCTGTGGATGCAGTTTTCTCCCAATTATTCCAACTTCCTTCCCCGCAGCACAAGCTTGTGTACTATCACTCAGTTCTCACCGAGTGCTGTAAGATTGCACCGGCTGCAATCGCCCCGAGCTTGGGGCGTGCAATTCGCTTTCTCTATCGCAGCTTGGAAACGATTGATTTGGATTTAAGCCATCGATTTTTGGATTGGTTCGCTCACCATCTAAGTAATTTCGGGTTCACGTGGAAATGGAGTGAATGGTAAGTCCCACCTTAACGACATAGATCCTTATCTTAAAATAAAAGAGAGAGAAAAGACAATGAAAAGAGAGAAGACAGAACGAGGGGCTAACAATTGGAAAAGGATCGATGACCTTGAACTTTCTTCAGTTCATCCAAGGATGGCCTTTATAATCGGCGCGCTGGACAAGGAGATCAGGTTGAGTTTTGCCCAGCGTATTAGAGGAACACTTCCAGACCCTTATCAAGATTTGATCACGGAAGGCAAGGAAAAGGATACCCCCGACTTCAAATACTCGTTAGATAGTAAGTTCATGCGCTCTAACCCTGTTGTGGACCTCTTGGAATTTGTTGTTGACCTATCATCGTCTTTGACAGCCGCACCCTATGCCAATGAAGGCATGGAAATCATGCAGCTCATCCGTAAAAAGGCAACCGATGATGAAATTCTGCCAGTAATCAATACTATTGAAGAGCAAGCTAGGGCGATGGGAGTTGAGGATCCTATGCTACCCTCAACAGATGCGTTCGTCACAGCGATTTGCTTCATTGGGTCAAAATCTCTTTCTCACGTGCTATCTTGCATTGAGCGAAACAAAGAACGGCTTTTAGCCATCGGCCCCAAGTCCATTCGTGCACGTCGCCAAGTTATAACCTCTGTCATGGAATATTGGGCCGACCAGCCAGGAATTGGCATCAATATCATCGACAAGTTACTAAATTACACCATCCTAACGCCGTTATCCGTCGTTGAGTGGGCACTGGTAGACAAGTTGGAGGCGGGAACGATTCTGGCAAGAGCACATGTTTTTGAGATGGTGTCAGCCACTGTGGGGAAAGTCACAAACCGTCTACGCCAAATCGTTGCTGCACGGACTCAGCCGGGTCTGTATGAGCCGCAATTGAGCGTTCTAGATGAAACTTTAAACCGTGAGAAGGCAGATATGCAGGCGCTCTTCAGGGTAATTGAAGATTCAATCGTGTCAGTTGCCGAGGGCAGCAACGATGAAATGGTGGAAAGGGGAGATGGAAGTGGTGACCTGTCAGAGGATGAAATCATCAGACAATGGAGCCGTCGATGGCTGAGGGCGTTCAGGCGGAAAGCTGGCGTCGAGGAATCATTTATCGCTGAAGCCATGACCACTGCAACTCCTATCGGAACAGCAGCACCTCTGCCCCAGGAAGGAACTTCGGCTATGGATGGGCCAGTAGATGGGGATCTAGACATCGCAGATGCAGATGGGGCTGCAGATGTCTCATGAGATGCTCATCTGAGGGTCATTAGGGGATTTTGCATATTACCTTCTGCCGTGATCATTCGTCCTTGTCTTGTGCATTATACTAAACGAAGTTGGGCTGCATTCTCGTATTTGTTATATGTGCTTTTTAAGGAGGATCCCCTTTCTGTAAAATAAGGGATGGAAAGAAAAAAGAAAAGAAAAGAAAAGGCCCTTTAGACTGTAGTTTATGATTGGTTCGATCCATTAACCAGCTACCATTATAATTTCAAGATATGTTTCCCTCTGCAAAAGCCACGGCCAGGTCGAAATAAGCCCATTCCATAATTTAGACACTGTTAGTTATTATTAACGTGTTCCGGTAAATGAGCGAGTAGTATATAGAAGTAAAATAGGTATAAATGGGCCCTGTTCTCAATATATATATGTATACATCTATATCGATGGCAACATATGATTCTATCATCACTCGGTCCGATGGGTGTTTACCTATCAACGCCACATATGATCGCGTACTTAGTAATCTGATAGGGAAATTAAGGTGGTGCAATTGGGAATTGGGCCGAGTTGGTTGGCCTTGCAGTTCTTATTTTTGACAGGTTGCGAATCGTACATCTAAACATCGGGCATAGACCTAGGATCGTGGCGATGGGAAACGGGTCGGACTGCTCTATAATGAGTCCCAATCCTGCCTTTAATTATGATTGAAATATGTACAACAAAGTCATAAACATGGGAGTGGGTTGCAGTGGTTTTCACCATTAACAATGGTCCATATCACGATGTGTCAGTGACTGGCTATGGATACAAAAACATGAATGCAGTGATTAATATACTAGAATCAGTAATATATGGTGTGAGTAAGAAAAAGAACTGAAGGCAACGAGACGCATGCCCACGGGATGAATTAGAAAAACATAATATCGTAACACTCACTGTCAGAAGCAAAGATCTAACTGGGGATATCTTTAGCACTATCCAGAAGACGGCTCTCTCCCCAATTTTTTAGCGGGTCCAGAAAGAACCTGCCGCCCTCCGAAAGGGGTTCGACAACCTATCCTATTCACAATGGTCATCTAAGCCAATCGATAGTAGTGCCAAGCTGAGTTGAATGAAAATACGGCAGGGAGTGGCATGGCAAGCCTTGTAGCGTTAATCACAGGTCCTTCTTGGACTCGTCTTCGACTAGATATTTGCGGTCGTCGTCTCCCTCGACGTCTTTGAGGATGGACTCCATCTCCTTTGTTTGTTTCTTCCACTCATCCTTGTCCATCTTCGTCTCACGACGGAAAAGTTCCTCGTTTGGTTTTCGGTAACTCCCTCCCAATCGATCCCACAGCGTGGTAAATTGCCCATAATTATAGTTAAAGTAGAGATGATGCATTGTGTGACAGGCAGCTCCATTGATGACCGGGCTGTTGGCTACATATTCGCCATCATGGATCAATACGGTCCAGAGATTGATAAAGCCGAAGAGGAAAACGTAGGCGACCTTCTGGAGCGGGAAGATGAACGGAAACACGTGGTATGGAACGCTCTGAGACCATCCATCCAGAGGGTGGAATGCATGCGAGGCGAAGGGGCTAGGCATAATCCACTTGTGATGCGGCTTATGTAGAGATTTGTAGATTAACGGATGGTGTAAGCCGCGGTGGATCCAGTAAATGCAGAAATCTGTGAATGCAATGAACAACGGGAACTGTATGATGCTGTAATACGGAAAAGGCTCATCGGAGAACCCATCGTACAACTTCGCATAACCCCGGACCTCGGCGACCAAAAAGGGGGCAGTCAGAAGAGACATGATGGGCATAGATCCCATGGTCTGTGCAATCTCCATGGGAATTTGGTTTTTGAGGAACTTTGGGTGTTTGACGGTAGTCTTGTCCCAGATAAAGATATAAGACAGCGTTGCAGATATGAAATAGGTGATGAGGCCGAATATCCTGTTCCATGAATGACCGTTAGACGCCGAACTCGGCCTTAGCGAGAGGAACTCTTTACATACCAGACAATCAAGAAGAAACTCAAAAATTGGCGATAGATGTTGTTCCTGGGCCAAGCACTCATGTACGCATACTTCGAGGGTTCCAGATAGATCAGGTGTGTGGCCGGTTCATAGATAAAGGGCCGGGATGCGCCGAAGAAGGACAGGGTGCTATTGGCTGCATGGTTGAAGCCAGGAAACGAGACTGAGGACGAAAGGGAGACAGGAAGAAGAGCGGTGTATAAGCGGTCACCAATGAAGGTGTCCCAGACTTCGAGGGCGATATCCATGATCCCTTGGGAACCAGTCTGAAAGGTGGTATAATTTGAACTGGACAAAGAAACACGCTCACTGACTCGCAGTCCGTCCCAATTGTTGTCAAAAGTTAGAAAGGGAATAAGAAAGCGGAAAGGAGGAAGAGGGAAGAGTCGGGGGTCTCAGGAGGGTGGGTTTTAAGGATAGGTTGGAAATTAAGTAGAGTGGAGCGAAGAGGAAATTGATGTGAAGCATGGATGGAAGGAATGAATAAAAAGAAAATAGCCTATAAGGATTAAGCTCGGCATCACACCAGGCGGAACATCCACAGCCGTTCCCCTTGTGCCTTTCGGACTTGGGCTTCTTTTCGCGGTTCGGAAAGTTGTGGGTGTGGGGGGAAGAGGAAAATAGTTATCTACTACGGAATAAGGAGACCGAGCAAGAAAACAAAAAACAGATAATAATAATAAATATAAATAATAAAGCTATCATACAGCCAGATTAATAGATAGATGATGGATATTCATTTATCATTGAACCATTGTGCACTGGGGAAAACAGGGGAGGAAGATGAAATAAATAATGCCTATTATCCACCAATATAACCGGTTCATCAGTTGAAAGTTACTAGTAACTATTATTGTATGGTACCTTGCAGACATCAATCCTTAACTAGTAGCTGCCTCTACCTAACAGTTCATGCAAAGGTGGATCAGCCTCTCAGGGTAATAATGGTGTATTATCAACGGGCCAGTTGACGATAATTGGACGGGCTCTTTTTCTAGTGAAAGTCCCAAACAGTTGTAGATATATTTAAACACTTTCATAGGACTGTGGGGTACTATCGACCGTGTTTCTAGGTCTTAGTTTCACTTCATATACATCAGCATCAAAATGTATAAACCTACCTGGTTGATAGATGTAACGGTAGCATAAATTGCCCAGGACTGCAGTGTGTCGGGGCATACCCTTTAGAATCCTTGCTGATATTAATCTGATTTGCCAGAGCCTAGAGGGCAAGTGCTAACTAATAGGTATAGGCATCTAGATCTCGTTCCTCTTTTACAAAGAGACCGGCCGGCACATAAATCTCTTCTTCCCTAAATTAGTTTAGGATAACATCGGCACTGAGCCTTTCAGTACCTTTGAAATATGTACTACATATATCCAACCCGCAGAGTTTTTTTTTTTTCTTTAATCGATATGGAAATAGGTATTACATTTGTTCCAAAAATATTACGTAGAATACATTATACATCCATACATTTCCTTTCCTTCCCTTTCCTTCCCTTCTTTGAAATGAAAATCAAAAAGCAAGACAATTAAACATAAAACAATAAAAAAAAAAGGTTAAAACCAATACCATTGAGAGTTTGTTCCTAGGAAAGGCAGGAAAAGATACATCATTGTCATGACAACGGTAAGGATTAAAGAAAACGACACATTGATGGTTATATATATATGTAAAATAAATATAGTTGGAAAACCATCTGAGAGATTGGCTATGATATATTATTAGTAGGAGTACCCTATGTAGCACTCACTACTTACTACCATGGGCAGAAATCCACTCTGGAACTCTTCATGCTGTTCCTTCTCTGCAAACGGTCTTTCGGGAAGCCCCGCCAGGCTAAAAAGGGGCCAGTCCGGTCGCTTCTTCGCCTATCGTCTCGCTTCTCGCGCCAAACCTTCAGCCGCCTTCCCTGCCCCCATCCATTTCCAGCCTTGATCTCCGTACTTGAACTGTCATCTCTAAACCTCAACTGCATCTCCTCCCCTTACAGCCCCTTCCACATCTTTACCGCCACACAACACCTGCCCTTCTTAATTCGATATTACCACAGCGGTTGGTCCCCAGGGGCGCGCTGTGATGCGGCTGCATTGACTTTCTACCAGCAGCCTTTGTCGTTTCTGGTCGGCCCATTTGTCAAATTGAAACTAACCTTTCGTTCCTCACCTCGCGCGAACAATCTCTTCATTGATACCGCCTGATCGCCCTGAGTTATCTTCACATATACCTTTGATCCTTGTCAATACTTGCTGGACAAACAGACCAAGAGTAACGCGCAATGTATAACACGCATCGCGGGATGGTTCCCGCTCCCAACTCCCGTCTGACGGAGTTGCTCGATCAACTGCGCCAGGAATTTGAGAATCAATCAAGGAGCACTGGCGAGTTTGAACATCAATGTATGTGTACATTTGAAATCCTTCCTTCTGATGATCTGAACCTGCCTTGGTGTCGGCAGTCCCGTCAAGCATACTTCCCTATGAGTTCTTACATGATTGGCTCCTCCGATACGTCTATCGCATGAAGCGCGATAGCTCGCTAGGAACTTCTGGGGGTTCTCTCCGTTTCGCTTATTCAGAGAAGGGAGGGGGAGGAGTAAACGCGAGATAGTATGGATTACTGACAAATCCTCCCAGTAACTGGACAGCTCCAAGAAATGGAAATGATCCGGCAGAAGGTCTACCAGTTGGAACAAGCACAGATCAAAATGAAGCAAGAGTACGTCTATGGAATGACCTTTGAAAGGCAATATCCTTCTCGGAAGCTAATTCTCTATAGCTATGAAGCGGAAATCCGAGTGCTGCGTCATGAATTGGAGTCGCGCGGTGGTGGTGTTCAACCTGTCTCGTCCCATATCACTGGCCCAGCGCAGCACGCTGGCCCTTCTCAAGCCCCCCCACCTGCACTGGGTCATGGCCCCAGTAATCTATTTGGTGGGATCATGGCCAACCAAGGAGGTAGTGGTCCCGGTCTTGCCCCTCCCCCTCCCCAGGATCAGCAGCCTCCCCAGCATACCCTTCAACAGCCTGCTCCCGCGGCTCAGCAAGGAGCGCCGCAGCCACCGCAGAGCTCTTTTGGGGGATATCAGCCTGGTGCTGCTGTGAACGGTATGTTACGACTGAGTTTATAGTGGGTTCTTTGATATCTGACCCGTCCTCGCGGATCTTTTGTACAGGCTACGCACCTCCGCCTCCGCCCACCGCCTCTCCTGGGCCTGGAAAGAGACCTCGTGCTCCTCCTGGACCAGCAACTCCTCAGCAAACCCACCAACTAGCCTACCCTGATCCTCGTGTGTCGCCTCAGTTGGCCCGGCCTACCCCACCTAGCCAAGCCCTGGTCCGTGACCGCCCAGGTAACATGTTGGCCAACTGGAATCCAGATGATTTACCTGCGTCACAAAAGCGCGAGGGAGCTGATTGGTACGCTGTATTCAACCCAGAGGTACAGCGTGTGTTGGACGTCGAGCTGGTGCATCACCTTGTTCACGATAGCGTTGTTTGCTGCGTACGTTTCAGCCGGGACGGCAAATATCTTGCAACAGGTTGCAACCGTTCTGCTCAAATTTTCGATGTTACCACCGGCCAGAATGTGGCTACTCTTCAGGACGAAAATGTGGACAAAAATGGCGACCTTTATATCCGCAGTGTCTGCTTCAGTCCTGATGGCAAGTTCCTCGCAACTGGCGCTGAGGACAAACAAATTCGAGTAAGTCCGAATACAACTGTTCTATCACCACCCGTGATCGCGATATCCACCTTCTTAACTCTTGCGAGCAATGGCAAGAGCAGCCGTCTCTCTCTCTCTCCCTCCCTCTCTTTTTTCTACAACATGCCCTCATATTGCCCAGCCCTCATATATGTATATGGGTAAGAAACTAATAGTGTGGGCTTAGGTTTGGGACATTGCTGCTCGGACTATCAAACATATCTTCACTGGCCACGAGCAAGATATTTATTCTCTTGACTTTGCTGGTAACGGCCGCTATATTGCTTCTGGAAGCGGAGACAAGACTGTACGCCTCTGGGATATTTTGGATGGCAAGCTTGTCTACACTCTCAGCATTGAAGATGGTGTGACCACCGTTGCTATGTCTCCCGATGGCCATTATGTTGCAGCTGGCTCCTTGGACAAGAGCGTTCGCGTCTGGGACACTACCACTGGCTATCTAGTTGAACGGCTGGAAAGCCCTGATGGGCATAAAGATAGCGTTTACTCTGTCGCTTTCGCGCCAAATGGCCGAGATCTAGTTAGCGGCAGTCTTGATAAGACTATCAAGCTCTGGGAGCTTAATGTTCCCCGTGGTGCATTCCCTGGGGCTGGAGTCAAAGGTGGCAAATGTATTCGGACTTTCGAGGGTCACAAGGTTTGTTAATGCCCGCAATTGCAGCTACAGCTTGCTGCTTACCTCAGGCCAAATCATATTTATGCTAACCGCACTTTCGGGATAGGACTTTGTGCTCAGTGTTTGCCTGACTCCAGACGGGCACTGGGTCATGAGTGGTTCCAAGGATCGGGGCGTCCAATTCTGGGATCCGATCACGGGAAATGCACAGATGATGCTACAAGGCCACAAAAATTCTGGTTAGTATCAATATCTCTTGCGGGTGAAGCCTTCGTCTAACTTGGTAATAGTTATTTCGGTGGCTCCCAGCCCTACAAACAACTTGTTTGCCACCGGTAGTGGTGATATGCGTGCAAGAATCTGGAGGTATGTATTCTCATTCACTTCGTTGCCGTTGTTTAGTAGACTTCGGATACCATTTTTCATGAGTGTGTTTCTGACCTCGTTCCCTCTCTTATTAAGATACTCTACATACACTGGACGGTGATAGGATGTTCTTGAGAAGGTTCGGCGCACATATATGGCTTTGTATTCCTTATGCTTCACCTGTCCCGGCCAGTTTGATTTTCACTTTGGTGCTGCGCTGTCCAAGACATTTTTTTTCTTTCTTTTTTTCTTTCATTCGCTCGCAACCCTCACACCTACCTCATGAGTGATCTATGGGTCATTTCAAGTCAGAAATAAAGGGAAAAAGAAAGAAAACGAGACGAAAAATTGGGCAATGTGTGTATGGGTAGTAATTTGGTTGATTGTCGATTCTTTCGTGTGATCTTGGGCTTTGTTATGGACTAGCCCGGTAGTGAATTTGATGCCTACTTATTGTAGAAGGCGTGTCATTGAACCTTCCATGCGGATTAGACACTGGAGTTAGCGTAAACGCCTCTATCAAATTACCGGACTCTACAGGTGGTTAGATGGACTTCTTCGAACCTAATCAAGATCGTTCTATCTTAGTTTGCCGATCCACCTGCCTTTGCTCGGGGTATTGAGTGAGGAGTTTATGATGTCCTTTGCTTATTGCGCTCGGGATTGTAGTGATTCATAGGACAGACCGAGGCCATATGGTCTTATGAAACATCATCTCCTTTGGGGGGTTGTGGTGGGATGGTATTTATGTAAGCATACAGGCCAATGACAGGCAGAGTCAATATGGGGTCAGTAATAGCTCTCTATTTTCATGGTCAATTGATTTTAGTGTATCCATGGCACAGTAGGTAATGATTTCTCCCTCTTTTCATCCCTTGACCATTGTAAAGGTGAGAAAAGGGAGGGGATGTAGATTCTTCGGGAGAAGAGAGGAAGAAAGGGGAATGGTGATAGGAAAGAACTGTAATCACCATCACAGAATATTTTTGAAGGCATCAAGGTTGGGTCCTGACTGCATTACTGTACCAGTACTTCATACATTGTACGGCTGTCGATCGCCTTGGTTCAATAGCCCCCTACTCCGTAGGTAGCCTCGTATTACACCAAGCACGACGGTGCAACTAACCGTAATCGAAATGGCTGCATTGGCCACCTGGAGCAAATGTGAACTTTTGCAATACGGAGTAGATCAGATAAACAAACTTGATCATAACGACTTCAAAAGGAAAGTCATAATTCAATGGAGAGCAAAGCAATGAAGATATTGAGAACTATCCCGTAATGGGTAGTATTATTGATCGGATCATTGAGACTCAAGTACAGTACTAGTTACATAGTTATCAGTGTAAATAACTAAAACGACCAGATTAATAAGAATAAAAATAGGTCAGCAAGCCTACTACTCCTAGTACTGTACTACCAGGTACTAGTGTGTCTTTGGCAAGCAAAGCAAGCCCTGACCTGACGATCACGAGGGATCTGACTATTTTAGCTTAGGTTGAATACCAGCTCACGAGCCCATCACAAAGGGGGAATAAATATAAAATTATAAAAAAAATTCAAAAAACTTAAATCGAATCGAATCGAATCGAAGTGGTGGGTGCAGTCCCAAACACCAGTCAGCGTCGTGGAATTTTAGAGCTATGGGCGGCTATTAGGAAATAGGTATTTATTTTATTTTACGGGCGGAGAAGCATTCAATGCCGCGCCGATCCGTTGAAAAGTTGGTATTGAGAAAGAATGAAAAGCTTGGTGTATATTCCCTTTTTCAATTTTATTTACCCTTTATATTGTGGAAATTAGCTTACGGAATGATCAACAGGTTTCGCTCTGAACCTGTGTTAGACAAAGGATCTATCTTTTTTGGTAGATAATGGGATTGTGCTCTCCTGCATCGGAAGTGCAGGTGGGAAGGCCTCACCATCTAGCAGGCTAGGATCACAGACGAACTGTACAATAGATAGATGTATGTGAAAGCTATGACACTGCTAACTACATATGGCCTTCCGAACCCACTGCAAGGGCTCAAGGGGGATTAGATGCAATATCCTCCGAATCTGGATCGGAGCAAACATCACGTATGCCTTTCCCTGTCTCGACTCGGATGCAGTATCAAATGAGTACAGGGTAAGCCCTGGAGGAGCTCTATTTAACGATTATTCGTCCTTCCTTTGTGCAGCAAGCCATGGTTATCTACCTAGTCTGCCTCCAGGATTGGGCGGGATCAATCAACCCTGTGATGGGTCCTGCAGTGCCTGAGCCAAGACTTGGGAATGAGAATCTCTCCTAGATGATTACTTTGTGATGATGATGCAAAATAACATCCTCCTAATAGATCTGCACATGTGATGTATCTTGTTTTCAGCCACACCCCCTGTTTGTTTCCATTATCTTTGATAAATCTTTGCCAACCAGGTAAGAAAAAAAATTGGATGACATTATCTAGTCAATCAAGGCCCTTTTCCTTTTGTAATGGAGTATCTACTATACATCCATACTTGTACTAGTGCTCAACTAGGTGTATGCTCAGCTACTGGAAGTAAAATAAAAGTGTGTTTCATATATATCTTGTAAATTATCCCTTGTCCTGTGGGACAGTGGGAGGGAATCACCAGAGCCCCGCCTCTTAGTAGCTTTCCCTTTCCCTCTAGCGTCTCGTGTTGTTTCAGGCCAGTAATAAAGTGAGAACAATCGAAGGGTACCAGGATTACAGAGTAGAGCTGGTCCAATCAATCTCGACGAGTCCACCATCAGTGACATACAGGTCTGTACCTGCTACTACCTAGCATGGGATAATTTCACCTAAGCCGTGTGCTCATGGTAAATCTTTCATTGTACATTTCTTAAAAGATCAATGACTTTATTGATATAAAGGTGGAATGACACATCGATCCGTGGATCATCATGAAGAAGGCCCGGCCCGCTACAGCAACGATGGTTAGCATGGTCCTGACTCACAATGCGTTTATCCGTAAATTTTGCGGCCATAAGGCTTTCTTGCGCCGAGCTTCTCTCACTCCCTGCCTGTTCTGCCTGTCTGCCATATATTTAATAGTTATAATGATGTTTTTTCCCTTCTCCACCCAAAAGTGTCGATTCATGGATTGAGGATCAGGTATGAATAATGCTATAAGAGATAGTTGATACTACCAACCTACAAAGGGTAGTGGGTGTCCTCTGAAGATGGCCACCGTCTACTCCGTACGTGTGCATGTGGTGAGGACGGGTGGGGATAGTAGCGCGGGGGGTTTCTTTCCCAATTGTATTTATTGGTCAAAGGTAAGAGGTGATCGGACTTTGGGATACAAATACTACTATGTAGTATGTACGTACGGAGTACTCTAAGCTCGGTCAAAGGGTGCCGAATCGTACGGGACTAGAGTCAGGCTGCCCATGACTCGCAGTGGATCGAGTGTGTGACGCGTGACTAAGAAGTTTGAAAAACCTGTGGAGTAAATAAACTGGATCGGTCAACACTCACTCGTGGAGCTCGTTTGTTCTTGCTCGACATGGCAAGAGTCTACTGCGAAGCTCGTCTCGGAGGTATCCATGCATGTATTAGGTATTGTCGTACTGAGGTATGGAGGAGACATTCGTCGCCAGCCGCGGCTGTCGCGAGGAGTGAGGCACATTCCCACCCAACTGACGCCAAGGAATCCATCTAGCGGGGCCCTCGAGCAAATGAGATACTACGCAGCCCGTAATTCCACACTATTGATCGGCTGCGGACGGTCCGTTCTGTAGCTCTGCCGGCGAACCCTTGTCATAACTTTGCGGTACTTCTGTCGCCCACAAGGTTTCTTTCACTGTGGCTATACTCGGAAAACGCTCCCATTGGAGATTGAATGCAAGATTGTTGTCCTGATGGTAGTGTCATCCATATTTTGTCCGTATAATATTATATCTCCATGTCTCTCATGCTGTGTGCATACGTACTAGGGTATACGAGCTGATTCTGAATGATCCATGGGACTTGGTCTCATTATTAGCACACAACATTCTGATTCCGAGAGTCCTTCAGCTCCCCCTCGTTTAACAGCAATTTTTCGGAGCTCTCGGGCACTGCGTATTTCTGCAGCCAGTCTTAAAATCCCCATCCGCTCCGAAGCTGCATGTGGCTTACCCTCTTTGTAGATGTCCCCAAAAGGGCTGCAAGATGCCATGCAAACAATAAATGGATGAACTCCTGGGCTCCAACGAACGCGATGAATATCATGAAGCATCTAATTTTCCTGATAAATGACTGAGGCTACCTAATTTTTTTTCCCCCATTTGACTCCGATTAGGTCTGGGGCCCCAAAGCAGACCAAGAAGTTCTCAGGCTCAAAGATCTACATCCATTCGGGACATGGTGCTGATCCGTCCACTAGTGAGGCGAATGCTGACCGTCTGTCATGAAGCTGCCTCTTCTAGTGGTCGGCTGGGTTCCAACAGTTCAGGTGCCTGCGTAGATGACGAGGGTATCCTAGTCGACTAATTATTTCTCTTTTTTTTTAATGTTTTGAGGTGGGGGATGATTTCATTAGCATTCCATAATGAAGGTTGTACCAAATATTAAGTTGGGCATTACACAGTCCCCCAACGATATTAATCATCCATGATATTTTTGTTCTTGAGTAGTGTAAAAGACCCCCAGAGTGGAAATACTGATATTTACGTTAGTTTAATACCTTTGCTAATGGGTATTACTCTCTCTATATGCCTTTTTTTTTTTTTTTTTTTTTAAACTAGGCTGAAACTCTTGTCCCTCCTCGTCTGGCTAGTCAATTCTTCAGCCCACCCCTCAAGGGCCGCTGGGTCAGATGATATATAATTACATAGCGGATAAGGAGTATTACAAGACTGTTGTATTTGATACTTATCTCGCCATCTCAGACAGCAATTGGACCAAGGCGTCAAGGAGCGAGCTCAAAGGAGAGGAAAAAATTGGTTTGGCGGGGAGGGAGAAGATAGGAAGTAAGCAAAAAATAAGTGCGCATCTCCTAAAGAAAAATTTCTTTTCTATGACCCGTAAAATAGGGCAAGTACAGTACACACTACATATGGTTGCCTTGTAATGAATGGTTCTTGACAGGGTGAACTGCTTGAGGGTTGTGAAATACCCGTAAACTACACTTTCTTTACAGTATGACAATGATGATCACCACCGCGACCACCAATGAAATGTGAAAAAGAGAAGAGAGAGGTGGAAATTTTAAAGAGAAACAAGGGCATTGAGTGAGTGATCTGCTTGTATGAACTCTGCTACATTGTGTAAATATAAGATATAAATGACGAATTTTTTTGACCTCCAAATGCTAAATATTGACAGAGGTGATTGAACTGTGGTATGGACGATTGATTTAGGCTAACTGGGCTGTTAACAGCTTTAGGATCCAGGAAGTACTTCGTCGAGTATAGCATTAATGTGTATGGAAATAAATACACCCATACCTAGTCAAGTAAGTACCGTCAATGTGGTGCGTGATTGTCAGCTCGATCGGGACTGTCACACGCAACCCGCGATTGGACCAAAAACACCAGTTCTCCACGATTGTCTGTCCCGCCACAACTAGTAGTACATCCTACTTTTTCTCCCTCCCCTGCAGCAGTTAATAAAGTCATCCCCATCCAGCGCCCCGCCGAGATGCGCAGAAAAGGTAAATGAAGAGATGATCAGGGGGGTGGAAAGATCACTTATTGCCCAAGGGTGATGGGACTAGACCATAGAGCTAGTTGAATTCAGACGGTGGATCTCACTAGGCATGGATCTAATATGGTTTAATGCTGGGGCGACGTCCAGCTCGTCATTTTCCAATGCCATCCAATGTCATCTTGTTTGTAGGTGTAAGAAACCGTCGAAAGGACGATGCCGTTACCTTATACTCACCCAACGAAAGAGGGTTGACAGAGGATCATGTCATCTATCTTTTTGATAATTGGATGGTCCTTATAATCCTTCTCTATCTATCTACACCCACTCGGATACAATACAGGTCATGGAACAGAGTCGTGCTACTGATGGAGCCTAGAGTGCAGCACATACTTTGGGTATAGGCATGGTGCCCCATCTCTTACTAGTGCCCTGTTGGCATGTATTGTATGGACAGACATGGATACATCATCAGTACAATAGGTATGTACAGTACGGAGTACGGTTGGAGCACTTAGCCTCTTTAGGTGCTGGTTTCTGTGAAGCCTTTAGCTAACTCTCAGCTAACAGGTTGGATCCCTGTCGTTACCCATCCCCGCTGCGTCCGCTGCTCTGGGACTTCCGGGTAGGAGGTGGGCGGGAAGAAAAAAAGAAAGAAAAGAAAAGGAAAGAAAAAGAAAAAGAGAGAGAAATTAAAATAGAATAGATTAAGGAAAAATAAATTGAAAAATAAAGATTGAATTAAATTAAACCACTATAATAAAGGTACATGTATATCTAGTTCTAGATCACCACCATCATACAGAACATCACACATGTTGATGTGGATGTGAGTGCAAAAAACAAAGGGGTTAGTATATCATACAAAAACAACAAACAAAAAGAATAAACACATATACTAAAAGAGAAAGGAAGAAGACAAAATTGAAGAAGAGAGAAAAGAAAGGTAGAAAAAAGGCCATAACCTGCTTCCATACTAATCGCGGTCATTGTGACCAGTATCCAGTCAAGTGTCACCCATTCCCCTAACGTCTCGCCTTCTCATAATCCCTCATATTAATATTCTTCTCTTTTATTTGATTTTTCCTTTCTTGATCCTTGCTCCACAATTATCATTTCATCTACAGTCCCCTGAACCATCTGAACTGCGGAGAATTTGAGGCTATCCGAGCAAACCTTTGGTATTTGCTTTTTTACCATCAGAAGATCACCTTCATACCTTATACTTTATTTGCTTCTCTGCTCGAGGATCAATAGACGTCAATGCAGAAACTTTTCAAACCTGCCGTTGACCTTTGACCATTGATCGCTAGTTCATCTGAGAAAGAAGCTCATCCGTAAGGCTTCCCGTTTTGTTTACACATACGAAAGCGAAGACTGACCTGGAGGCAGCGAAACAAAAGAGACAAATAGACAGCAAGGACAAAATAATCCTCGGGTTAGGCAATTTAGGCATACTTTTCTGCTTCTAACCTCGCCCGAGATGGAAACAGCCGAGCCTGTGTCCTATGAATTCTCTGGTCATGCAATCGGCGCTGTTGCGCCTCGTCGGATGGTGACCTCCAGTCTTGGACATAATAACTTTCCCTTCTATGCGAGCCCAGCAACTCCATTCCCGCTGCCTTTCCATCAGTCGCCCTCGACAGCATATGGATTTGGCCATGCACTCAATCATCACCACCACAACCACCACAACCACCACAACCACCACAGTCACCACAGTCACCATCAACCCAGCTATCCTCAATTCTTTGTGGCCAGCCACGAATCTATCAACTCCCAGCCGATGCGGCTATCATCAGAACCACCGCCTGTCCAGTCAATCCCTGATATCCGTCCAGCTAGAAATGCGGTTAACCGCATATCTAGAGATCCGTTGGTCAAAACAGATCTCGGCTCAAGTACACAACAGACTCCCATGGGCCGCTCATCAACTCACGGAGCAGCTACTCAAAGCAAGAGCCCTATCGTCGGTGAGATCGAGTTCACCACCGAGGTTGATATCCTGATGAAAGCAATCCAGTCTAGAAATAGCGTTCAGCCGCCGAATATACAGTCGTTGCCGCCTCTACAGCAATTAACACATAGGGGAGGCCATGGGTATCCCCAGCCTTTTTCTATTCACTCATCTGGTAATGCTAGATGCACTATGATGACTGAAGAAGCGCAATCTCGGCCAGGGAAGAAGCGCAAATATGCATGTACCCTTCCTTACTGTGGAAAGAGCTTTGCTCAAAAGACCCACTTGGATATCCATACAAGGGCACACACTGGAGACAAGCCATTTGTGAGTAAGATGGGGATAACAACTCACCGGTGATTATATCTGAACCAGTAGCTGACCATTTCTACTGACAGATCTGCAAGGAACCTTCTTGTGGCCAACGTTTCTCCCAACTAGGCAATCTGAAAGTGAGCTCAATTCAGCAGTAATTTGTCGTATTATGCTAGAGGAATAAGATATATTCTAACTAGGCTCTCAAATAGACCCACCAGCGACGCCATACTGGCGAAAAACCTTTCTCTTGTGATATATGTCAGAAAAGGTTTGCCCAACGTGGCAATGTTCGTGCCCATAAAATCACGCACCAGCATGCAAAGCCATTCACCTGTCTGTTAGATGACTGCGGGAAACAATTTACTCAGCTTGGCAATCTCAAGGTGCGATTACCCATGCATTCTAGTACTCGCAGATATTGGCTATGTCGTATCTAACTGGTTGGACAGTCTCACCAAAATAAATTTCATGCAACAACGTTGCGAGATTTGACATTGAAATTCTCCCAAAGAGCCACTGGGGAGCCCATGAGCCCTCAAGATAGAAAGCTGTGGGAATACTTCGCTACTCTTTACAAGAATAGCAACAAGGGAATAAAGGGTCGTGGAAAGGATCGTAGGATTTCCCCTGCCTCCAAGTCAGGACTTGGGAAACGACACCAGACTCTAGGCAATAATGATGACAAGTTGCAACGGCCCAGTTACGAGGAATCATCGGTCTACACTGGAGGTTCAAGTAGTGAAGAGGAGGATGCGGATACCTATTATATCGATAGACAAAACCATTGAGCTGCACTGGTCTTTTGTTTAACCCTGTTTCTGCTTGTTCTTTCTTGATTGTATTTTGCAATGTACTCGAATGTTCTATGATACCAGGTTTGTGTATATTGGATATGGGGAAGCTCTCCGCGACCGAGGCAGTGTTGTCCACCAGTTTATAGAAAGCGCATTCTGTGGACTCCTATTGGTGTTAAAGTGATTCTTGGTACAGAAGAAAAGTAAGTTCCGTTATATACATCGTTGGTAAGTGAATATCCCACAGGAAGCAGCATTACGATTGCGTTAGCTTGACCGGACTCGACCTACTAAGTGTAAGCAAATAGTACAGCTAACATACCCCTTGGCTTGAAGTTGCATAGACAGACCTTGATCCTTTTGATAAAGCCAGTTCTCATACTCTTGATAGATAGTGAGAGCTGTTCTTTTCAAAGACAGAAGCATTATATGCGTGAAATCAGTTCGGGTAAATATGCTCGAGTATTCTCATACACCAGGAAGGTGACCCATGTACTTGGCAGCACCCGCAATATGTTTGGCCCCAGACCTTTGTAGAAACCGGCCACTCCCTCTCTGGTCCAGATCTGGCAAACCACATCCTGAAGCCCCCGGTACAGAAGATGAGCATCATACGTTTGCAACCGAGACCGTAGCACCTGGTACGGATATGTGACAACTCCGGCGAATATCTTTGAGAGACTAGAAATGATGAAGAGATCTAGGTTACCGAGTTCTCGCCACCGCACTTGTCCTGATCCCGTATAGTGATTGTTAGACCTCGGTGCGGATGACATCTTGATCCTGTGTAGTTTCAACGTTTCGTAAGCCATGAACTGAAGCGCACCATGGCTTACTCCGAAAAGAGCTGGAAGGAGACCACGATAGAATCCTGGAATGCCCTCTGAATAATATATCTGAGACACACCAGTCGTGAAAGACGCATACGCTCCAGGCGTCTTAGAACTAGTCGATAACATACGAGTCTTAATAACCCAGATGGGATTTGTCAATATAGATGTTAGCATGCCTGATGTGAAGAACCGATCCAAGTCAGCCGCCACCACATCCAGAGTTGCGAGCCGAAGTTAAGAGTTCTAGCATACCAGCGGCCCCAGAGGCAAGAAAATAATCGGAGGAGGTAAGTTCTTCCTCCCGAGAGCAGCGCCAAGTCCGCATCGCAGTCTTGACATTGCCGTAGCACAAGAAATAAAGGGCCCAGCTGGTCGAATTGCCAATGATATTGGGTGTCAGTCCCCGGTAGAACGCAGTGATGCCGCCTTCATTCTGGTATATACCGCGGACGATGCGAAGCGAACCACCCACTCGAGAGGATGAGGATCGGTCAACTAAGTCATTCAAGGGAGAAAGGATTTAGCTACTATTGCACACATTTATCCACCCCAAGTGAGTATCGATTAGATCAAATGGAGGGCAGAAGCCGGGGTAGAGGATCCTATGCATATAACAAGGACGAGCTAACCTTGCAGTCGAGTTTTGACTAAATCCAAAGGATGGAGACACAAGGAAGAAACAATTCCAGCCGTAAATCCCGCTACGCTCTCCACAAAGGATGAGGATAAGCCATCTTGGCCGTTCATGAACCTGTTATTACTTCTCCCTGGCTTGCGTTCATATAGCTTGGTAGAGTGACGAAGGGTTGATTCCGTCATCGACTTTTTTTTTTGTCTCGGTCCGCGTATCGGCTACGCGGTTTGGCGGCGGAAGTTGCCTGTTCGCGCGTAGATCAGGAAGATAGTCAATTTATAGGTGGATAACAAGGACCTCTATCAGAGAACGGCGAATTGGCTGCGACTTAATTTGGACATATGCCTAGTCAATTAATCCAATTATGAAATGGTCGGAAGGCTCCGGTTATCTAAGAAATTATTTTTGCCTCTGCGTATTCCGCTCTTGCTTATTCACCTAGCGCTCGAAAGTCAACTTCTACAGGTCGAAGCAACGCCCGCATATGTGCATCATCCAGAAAGTACCGTGGTAAATAAAATATCTTTAAAAATACATAGTGTCAATATAAAAGTCTCCATCGACAAAACAAACTGAATAAGATAGAGTTCCGATCCGCCACTCAGCCATGAGTTGAACCCCTCCCTACTGTAGGAACAGAAAAAGAAAACCTCTTAAGCCGTGACAGGTTGTTATTTGTTATCGACAGATCTTTGGAGTTTATGCGAGCGGCGAAAATAGCCTGGCCATAACATTAGCTCTAACTCTGATATCGGATAGGCTAGGGAAGGACTTCGCTAGAAATACTTGAACAAGGATGGTTTAGGTTCACTATACGTATAGCCTATCAGCGTAATTAGTACAGAGAGTTCTCAAAATAGCCACGTCCAAATCAAATAAGCTCCTCGTACCGAGATAAATGATCAAAGGTAGATATCCACTACACGCCTAGTCAGTTTATCGCATATCCCGGAGCTTGAAGAGTGTTGAACAACTCACTAGTGAATAGCGACTCTTGAAACATCAATAACCTTGGAGATGCGCTCCTAATGAGAGAGAAGGAGAGAGAGGATCGTTAGTGATCGTAACGTGCTTCTGTTGAGGATTGCATGTCTAACCTTGGTCTCTTCGGAAAACTGAACCATTTTGATAGTCGCAAGGATTTGCCGGTGTCCTGAGAGCTTCACAGGGAAAGACAGTGGAGGATAGTATATCTCAAGAAGGAATAATTCTGGGTCAAAAGTTGAGGTTGAAATTTCCAAAGTAAAGGGAAGGGATGTCAGTTAAGTAAAGCGGAGAATAGTTGGCGGAGAAGGAAGAAACATGGCAAAAGCTCAAACTTTTCGGGGGCTAAAAACAGCTGCCGCTGCCGATAAATCCAACTCTAAGATTATTGTATTCATTCGACTCCCGCATTTATTGAGCATTGCTTTGACCCTTTTCATCGTACCACAATCACTGTCCGATAACATCTGTACCATACTGCTAATTTAAACACCATATCCTAGCTACGTTCTGCTAAATTGTGTGCCTATCGATCACTGCATCGCTACATAAGTTAGCGCCGCCATGTCTGGTGCAAGGCATTGGTGAGTAACTGAACCCCCATCTTAGGTGCCGCGAGAGTTTGAAAACAATACTAAAAATACTAACAACTGCCATAGGGAGCAGGATAAAGAGGCTACCGTCTATATTGGCAATCTCGATGAAAGGGTCACAGATAGCCTGGTATGGGAATTGATGCTGCAAGCAGGGCGCATCGTTAACGTCCACCTGCCGAAAGATCGAGTCACACAATCCCACCAAGGTTACGGATTTGTTGAATTTATCAGCGAAGAGGATGCAGAATATGCGTCCCGAATAATGAACGGCATCCGTTTATATGGGAAGCCAATACGCGTGAACAAAGCGTCTGCTGACAAGCAGAAGTCGGTGGAAATCGGTGCAGAGCTTTTTGTTGGGAACCTTGACCCCATGGTTACAGAGCAAGTCCTTTACGATACATTTAGTCGGTTTGGGAACTTGGTAAATCTTCCAAAGGTAATGTCCACTGGCCTTCCTTTATTTGAGGCGTGGATTAATCTAGTCGCAGATTGCACGAGATGATAATAATCTATCAAAGGGCTATGGATTTGTGTCGTTCGGCGATTTCGAGTCATCAGATGCCGCAATAGCGAACATGAATGGCCAGTATCTCATGAATAAACAGGTCTCGGTGCAATACGCCTATAAGAAAGATGGCAAGGGTGAACGCCATGGTGATCAGGCTGAGCGGATGTTAGCTGCGCAAGCCCGCAAGCATAATGTACGCCCTCCGACTCAGCCGTTACCATCTCCATTTCCGGGTTCAGGGACCCCTATGGTGCCCTCGGCCATGGCCAATGGTGACAGCTCCAGGCCGATCAGCACTGGTCCTCCGGACCTAGCAATGAGCAGAGGCGTTGCACCTAATGCTGGCTTTTCGAATGTACCTCCCCCGCAACAACACAGACCTGTCCCACCTGCGGCACCTCTGGCAAATCCACCACCAGGCTTGCCAGCACGGCCTCCACCTTCACAAGCTGGCTATGGGGGCCCACCACAGGCTTTCTTACCCCCAACCTTCAACAATGCGAGCCAGCAACAACCTTTCCCTTCACAGCCAGCACCACCTCCCGGCTTTGCTCCTCCTGGCTTTGGCCCTCCTACTGGAAATGCTGGTCCCCCACCACCATTACCCCCGGGATTTCAGCAGCCAGCCTATGGTCGGGGGCGCTGAGTATTCAACGCAAATACGTTAGTTTGGAGCTCACATCCCTACTAAAGGAGTTCTGGACTCACAGAACAGCCGCTTCAATATGACTTGGCAATTCATCACAAGGATAGGCCCGATAAGCTGCGTGTGAGGCGATTACCCTTGAAAACTGGCAAGAACCGGGCTTCCAATTTCCATTCGGGGGCATATCGGCCAATTAATAACACCGATATCAGTACTGAACTCAGATTTAATGAAGTACACGACAAGTGTATAATGGAACCTTCCCTTTTATTCCCTCTAGTATTCATGGTTGTACTTTTCATTAGGTACAGATATCCCGTGAAATAAGACCCGTGGTTTTAATGCGTATAGGCAAATATTTGAAGCTCGGATTCTAAAGAGATGGGAATCATAGGCAAGGCTATCTTAAATGAAGTGCTGGGCGAGAGTGCAACCACAAATGTCGGTCCCTTGTGTATCTATAGCAGGTACTTGATTTTGCGCATTAAAGATATTTAAGGCCTCAATACAAGGAAGGAAAAATGAAAACAACTTTCATCTGAAGCCATGAGGACCTATTGTCACGACCCTAGGAAAGGGGAGGAATAAGGAAGGATGAATGATTGAACGAGAGACGGTACAAATGAGAGTCTCATGGCCAATGCGATGTTATGAGAATGAAACAAATTTCGGGTCCCTGGGCCGGCCGTCGGGACCTATGTTATTCTTAGAAAACCGCTGCTCGGTATATATCCGACGGGCTTCGTCGAAATCTACCCTTTGGCGTTTCATGATCTTCCTGATTTCTCGTTTAGCTTGGGTATTCAACCCAGCCCTTGTGTCGCCATCAACAATGTTGGTGGAGAGGTCAAACTGCGTTGATGTCAGCCCCGCCTCTAGGTCATCAGCGAAGCTAGAAGGTAGGCGGTCGTATATGTAGTCAGGAACTGGGATTAAAGACAACCATCGGGCCCGAGTAAGATAGAGGACTTTGAACTCGTCAGCATGATATTTTAGACTCGCAACTGCTTGTTAGGTTTGCTTAAGTGCGATATACCTGTGCCACAAACCACAACAGAGATTGTCAAAAAGTATAGAAGATAGTATGCCATGACAACTAAGTCAGTTAGATGGCTGAGAGGCTGTTCAAATGAAATACAACAGGGAGTGACGTTTTTGGCTTCTCTATTACTAGATGTGAACTGCAAAATTTTGCAAAGTTCAAGTGGTTTAGTTGATTCATGAATGAGAGATTTTCGACTAGTAGGCAACTACTATCTTCAGCAGCATCGGACGTCTGGGAAGATCTAGTTGTAGTCACGGGGACCTGAACTGGGAAGGCTGCGGGAGAGGGAAGTGGGTCCTTCGCTGAACACTTCTCTGCTGCCTTCGATATGAGGCAGCAACCCTGTCTTAGTGCGCTATTCCTAAAGAGGTCAGCTTAGCGAGGCCGCGGACTGTCATTCTTGGCGCTGGCACACACAATCCACTGTTCAGTATACCAGCCTTTGCGTCGATTGAATTCGATCCGTCCTCAATCCACCAGCCTGAAGAGATAATTCACAATGGCCGCCCAAAGACAGAACGTTTCCAGCGACCTTGTCTGGCAGCTCACCCGTATGTTTACCTTGTCTACGCCATTCATACTCTCTCCATTCATCTACGTCAGTTAATCTGGTGCCCTGGAAACCAAACTAATCCGTAGCATCTTGAACAGGTAGCCAGAATGCCTTTCTAGTCAAGCGTAACAGCGGCGGTGGCTCTCAGTTCTCCCGTGATCCTTTGAACTTGCAGAACAAGCACTCTTTCAAGGTACGAGAGCCCCAGAGCCTATAATCTTCATACAAAGGCTGTTTTATGTTTCTTATTCTTCCAACTCAGAAGGCCATTGACTAACCAATGACACCACTTGATTTTAGTACGCTGGATACGCCAACACCAAGGTATTCTCGCCCTGTGGCTACCGATGACTTCAGTTGTAAACGCGGACTTTTTTAACCCACGATAACAGGCTATTGGTGTGCAAGCCACTGAGGATGGCGGCGTCGTTGTTATTACCAAGAAGTCCAGCAATGCTCAGCAGCCTGGAAAGAACGCCGTTCGCGTGACCTTTGGCCCCAAGGCCTCCACCCGCAAGTAAGCAGAACCGGCCGCCTCAGGGTGAACAATGGAACAACAAGTTGTGTTTGTGCTAACCAGATGGTTGTTACCCTGGCTAGGATCTACAAAGGTGTTGCGGACAAGACCGCCAAGAACGGTTACCGTGCTGACCTCCGTGAGGACGCCGTTGCTCGTGTGAGCGCCATTCGCCGCTCTCAGAAGCCTAAGAAGGCTACTCCCCCCCAGAAGCCCAGAGGCGCTCAGGCCCGGAAGGCCGCTGAGCAGGAGTCGGCATAAAGGGTAGGACTTGGAGACGACTAGTCGCAAGGGTTGGGCGCATCGAGCATAATGGTGCCATGCTGGTCAAGGGCGGAAGTGTCCATGTAATTTAGCAATATTGCTACCGGGGCAAATGTGCACCAGGCCATTCAAAAAGAAATCAAAGAACCAAAAAGACAAAAAAAACGAAACATGAGACATGAATATCTCCCCTTTCCCCAGGCGTTCACACTATTTGCCTAGTCTGATTGACGGGGGAGCGATCAAACTCTGCGTTGTAGTTTCATTCCCCAATGGTGTTGGTCACAGGACGTAGCACGTGCTTCTAGCAATCAACAGAACCATACAGCCGATGTTCGGGCCGACGGGTGACGAAAGGGCCTGGGAGGGTGAGTGCGAGGCTGCTTTACTTGAGCCATAGATCGATCCCAGGTCACCCGCATTTTCCCGAGGTCTTTGTGGTAGAGAACTAGGCGATGTCCTCGGGCATGGGTAATATGATTTAGAAATAGAGGAACTGCCGGAATCTGGGCCGTTGACTTTTTCGGAGAGGGCCGTGAGGATGGATGGCTACGAATTACCTGTTGTTTCCATATATCCAGCCGGGGCTCGGGTACTGTTTTGTTTGACCCATGTTTGTAGGCATTTCATATGCCGGAATACGGATATAGGATGTGCCATCCATACATAGTACTGACTGTGCAAGAAGCCATGTATTACCAGGAAAATGCCGCAATGTGTTGTTGTTGAGTATGAGACCTAGACTTGGGAAGTTGATGTAATTCGTATTAGTCAAATGATAATAATGGCTGTGGATAACTATCATGACCCAGTAGTAAGTAATATTAGTACGTATTACTCCGGAGTAGTTGCTCCGGGCTCAGTATTGTGGTTTTCTCCACATGTGATTGTTTGGGGATCTGTCATGGCAGTCATGCACTCCAGAGACGCCGGAGAGTTATATATGTAGGGATTTTCTCAGAAAGGATTGCTGCAAGGTGCGCAATTTACCATCCATCTCGAGCGGTTAAATTTCCTCGATTGCTTCCGTACCCCTCCCCCTCCCCGAGTTTCCTCCTTCCCTTCCCCTCTTAGCTTATTTACCCCTCCTTCCCTGCCTTTTACTAGTGTTCCTCCCTTCACCACCCCTCCCCACCACATTGACATTCTCCATTGTTCATCTTCTTGGTTCTTCAACCTCGCCCATATCGCTGACACATCTCTTCACCTGTAACGAAACAGACCAATTCAATTGTTTGATTCAAAGATCTCTTCCATCATGGTCAAAGCTGGTGAGTTAGCTATCCAGAGCGGATAACACCTCCATGGGCACTAACTCGAACTGCTAGTGGTGCTTGGAGCTTCTGGTGGCATTGGCCAGGTATATATCCCTACCTTTAATCGCCCTAGTCTCAGTATGGCCTTGTTTGATACTAATTACCTGTCCAGCCGCTGTCTCTCCTGCTGAAGACCTGTCCCCTGGTCGACGAACTTGCTCTCTACGATGTTGTAAACACCCCTGGTGTTGCTGCTGATCTCTCTCACATCTCGTCGATCGCTGTACGTTGCTACCGTGATGCTAATTGCCCATGGAAGGGTGAGAAGCGGTATCTTGCTTACTTGAGTGATTAGAAAATCTCTGGGTTTCTGCCTAAGGATGATGGACTGAAGCACGCCCTTACCGGTGCTGATATTGTTGTCATCCCGGCCGGTATCCCTCGTAAGTCCTTATGCTTTGGAATTTTCCCTTGTTTGTTCGCTGGTGGTTGGTTGTCTGATAGTTGATAGGTAAGCCTGGTATGACCCGTGACGACCTCTTCAAGATCAACGCCGGCATTGTGCGAGACTTGGTCAAGGGTATCGCCGAGTTCTGCCCTAAGGCATTTGTCCTGATTATCTCAAACCCTGTTAATTCTACTGTCCCTATTGCTGCGGAGGTGCTCAAAGCCGCCGGCGTCTTTGACCCCAAGCGCCTCTTTGGTGTTACCACCCTGGACGTTGTTCGTGCAGAGACATTCACCCAAGAGTTCTCGGGCCAGAAAAATCCTTCTGCTGTTCGTATCCCAGTTGTGGGTGGCCACTCTGGAGAGACCATTGTCCCCCTCTTCAGCAAGACTACCCCCGCAATTCAGATACCCGAGGATAAATATGACGCACTAATCCACCGTGGGTAGCCCAAAGAACCTTGTGAATATCTAGCTATAACCACTAACCATGCTCCAGGTGTCCAATTTGGTGGAGATGAGGTGGTCCAAGCTAAGGACGGTGCTGGTTCGGCCACCTTGTCTATGGCTTATGCCGGTTACAGGTAGGGATACTAGCGTACTGTGAGAACGTCCGCGGTTAACACGCCACAGGTTCGCAGAGAGTGTTATCAAAGCTTCGAAGGGTCAGACGGGCATCATCGAGCCTACCTTTGTCTACCTGCCTGGAATTCCTGGGGGCGAGGAGATTGTCAAGGCAACTGGCGTTGAATTCTTCTCTACTCTTGTAACCCTAGGAGTAAGATTCATTTCATTTCTTCATGGAATTTTCTTTCATATCGTGGTAGGCTAACACTATCAAACAGACCAATGGCGCGGAGAAGGCTAGCAATGTTCTTGAAGGCGTGACCGACAAGGAAAAGACACTCCTCGAGGCTTGCACGAAAGGCCTTAAGGGTAATATCGAGAAGGGCATCGACTTCGTCAAGAACCCCCCACCAAAGTAAACGCGCCCACCCCGTCCATCAATTGCAGGATTCCCACCCACCAGTCGGTGATTTGCCATCTATATCGCACTCCCGCCTCCACCGAAAGGACCTCGTACTTTCGGTGACTCACTTTGCAATTCACGAAACTGAAAGAACCCCGCTAATCATTGATACCTGGGCAAGATAGGCTTTGAAATATGAGATTACTTAAGACGAATGGATGAACGTGGAATCTTGTCGTTTCAAGTGGGAAAGGATAGCAAAGGCAGGCAGAACTGAAACGAATTGTACTCCTCATACTTACATGCACTTGTCTCTATGTACTGTAGGAGCAGGAAGAGTGGCCTGTAATCCGATTGTAGAGCATTAGCCGCTTCGAGTAGCCAGTCTATCTGGTGCTGGGCTCGGTTTTTAGGGCGTTTTGCAGAACTGCCTCGGGGCTATCTCCGCGGTGAGAATGGACGTAATGATTACGTACAGGCCAGCTGTTCGCATTCTATTCATGATTTGGGTTGAACTGTTTTGATCTGAAACGTTGCTCCCGGAAGCTCGCCCGTCTCGGCCTGAACTGTAGTGTCGATCCCCAGGTTTGATAGAGCGCCACGAATGACACCACACGGGAACCATAGATACTAGAGCTTGGTTAGACAATAACAATTACGGGCCAATTAAGGGGTCAAGTGACTGGTAAGTTTCATACCGCCTGAGCCATAGACACCGCTTCGTTCCTCACAGACATGCTCATCCTTGCGAATGGCCGAAATGAATTATCGGTCAGAACATATACTCCCTATAGAACTTTATCAGTCGGTCTAATCTCCCAAAGCAGGGTTCGGCGTGCGGCAATCACTTGTGTCCGTATAGCGACGTGGATGTGCGTACCCGATGATTAGTCTTCAAATTATCGACCTGCTTCTTAAAAAGAATAGTCCATAAGTCTTTACACAAAAATTTGATAACATCAAGATTATCTGAGAATCTAGGGCGGTCTCGAGAGAATCTACCGAGGGCTGCTGGTTAGCTTAGACTTAGATAGAACTGGATGGGCAGTTGTTTTTGCAAACTCCCTTTCTCAAACGCCGTAGCTTACCTTTCTGCCAGACCTTGACCAACTCTGTATCCGAGAGATTCAAGGCGGAAGAATGTCGTTTCCCTAATTTCATCATCATCGGGAGTCTTATCATCAGCTGCAAGTTCCTTTGCCAGGCGTTCTGCCATAGGGACCAGCTCTATTAGGAGAAAATCAAGACATGAAGCACTTAGAGTCCGTGCTTGTGGCTCTGAGACACCGTAAGCCGAAGCTGGCGCGTCGAACGACATCACGATAAGCTTTCGTTGTTGGCCCTTAGGAAGATGGCCTCCGAGATGTGGTTGTAGCTGATTAGAGACCAGTAATAACGGATATCTCTAGGAACTAGCAGTCGTATCCCACACTTCCTCTATAAAAAAATCATGGAAGAACTCTGACGCAATTCCACTACTGCGTGATAGGGTATGAGTGACAGAAGGATGGTTGGTTGTTACCGTATGCGGTTGCGGCTGATCTCCGTTGAATGTCGGCAGTAGCGGTTCCGCTTCAGCCTCAATTGAATTTGATTAACCTCCCCGATTCACAATTATACAAAATGCTTCAGGTAAATAGCTCATTTCTCTAGTGCGCCTGAATTTGTCCGCTCACGCCAAGCACTATCATCATGCTAAGAGTTTACTTGAAGGTACATGTATAGGCCACAATTAAGCAAAAGTAAATCCGTTTCTTTTTGCCCTCCGCTGAAACTGTTCTTTCTTCGAAACTTAAGATTCCCAAGAAGACCCCACTAGACGAGGGCTTGCTACATTGAGGCCAGAAGAAAAAAACGATAGAACGTAGAATATGATACATTCCATATTCGAAAATGGAGTGAACGAATTCTTTCTCCAATTGAATTGATGTAATGTATGTTATTAAACGCCATAAACCAAATGCGCCGCAACACCGTTAGATGCTAAAATTGATAAAGTGAGACTATAAACTATAGCCGCCAGTTTGGGTTGGAGATTCAGAACTAGTCTGACCAGCACAAGGAGCAGCCCTGCCATTTGCTAGAGTAGTATTATATGAGCTCTGGAATTCTTGTCGTGGTAAACGATTTAGCAAGTTCAAGGCTGGCCGTTTTGATGATCTTACAGGGGAGTCATCGTCATCATCGTCATCGCTCCCCGTAAGGTCAATCACCTGCGCTGCAGGACGTTTTTTTGTTGACAAACGAGCTACAGATGATGTCGACGAAGGCTCCCGGGATTGAGCTGGGGTCCGCTGTAGAGATAAGCTTGCGGCTGGAAGGGACTCTTGTTTAACGGGCGTGTTTCCAAGCTCCTTTATCTCTATCAAATCATCATCGTCTGACTCAGGAGTAACTCCACCAGCTTCTGAAACGCCATCAACTTTCGGATTTGACCATCTGCCGTCTGGCTCCATAAAAACCTGTTCAACATCTGGCGAGGTTGAGCGAAGTATATCATCAACATACCTATATTATCAGTACCAGAACCAGAACCAAACTGCCCCATATTCAACTTACTGATCGATTTGTAATGACTCAAAGCTGGTCGCTTTAGAACACACGGGACATGACCACGTTGGGGCCTGTTCTTGCAATTGCAAGAAAGAGTATGCATCAAAGCATTGATTATGAGTGCATATGACCGAGCGGCAGGGGACTGCGATCCGAAGAGTGGATAAAGGACACTTCAATGACATGACGCTAGATGTTGTAACAATGTCTGTATCATCCGCTCTGCTTTTCACTACCGATCTTTAGAATTGGTTTTCTAAGAGACATTGAGGGGACTGAACATACTTTCTCGTAGCACTTGATCCTTCGTGATTATTTTCCTCATTTTCAACTCAGCTACAAGTTCCTCAACTGGATGCCGCTGGACGAGACTGACAAGTACAAAGAACCTCTAATAATAAGTTAGTACTAAATGCCTGATATCAGAAACTCAGAGGATGCCAGATGTGAAGCGAAAGGAAGGAAAACAGGATAAAAAACTCAACCCAAGTTCAACGCTTGCCTTTGTAGTAAGAGCATAAGTCATAACAATATGATTCGGATATCCAGGTTTCTTGCGAATATAGTCGGTCACATCAGCCGGTCTCGTCGTACCCGGTTTATTTTTTAGGCCGCGCAAATTAGCTTTCACCTCATCAAGATTTGCTTTTAGTTCAACTTGGTGGGGGAAAGCTATATCCGATTTCGTATACTGATTAAGCCCAGTATCTGCAGCACAGTAAACCATTACCCTAAGGTTTGGGTCGGCCTGTAACCTAGAAGCTACATCTTGGTTGAGAATCACTCTAAGTTCTACACTGTCTCTAGTCTGTTCGCGCACTGTGCGATATTAGACGGGGATGGACATGGCAGACCGGGAAGAACGTCTGATAGCTCACCTTTGCATTCCACGACAGGTGTAAGCTGCTGGAAAACAGTGTAGAAAGGGCTTTCTTTGAAATTTAACCGGCCTAAAGCTGAATGAGAATTGACCCCCAGAGTGCAAAGATATGAAAAGTGGTATCGGGAGAATACCAGAAGTAAGTCCATGCGATATCACCGGCGCACCCAATGACGATGGTCGGTGTTGTGTTGACAAAGGTTGATTAGTTGAAGAATGCTGATATTGGTGACTAGGCAATGACTGCGGCGTTGAAGGTTGCGGCATTGATCGATGTGCTGTGGCGTACACGGCTCTCTTCAGGCTATCGTACCGCTCAATTTGTCCTCCTTGATTGAGTCTCTCGATAACTAGCGGGTCAAAGAAGCAGTTAGCTTTCTATACATCCTATCACCTTTTGTGCTCTTCGAATGAATATTATCGGAAGCCCTGTTGTCGGGAAAACACCGAGAGACTACAAGGGTAACAAACATTCAATGATTCGGAGTTGAAGCGAGGCTTTTACTCCAGAAACAGCGAGCCCCTCACGTCTCAATATCTCTTTGAGCTGCGCATTTGTCATTGTTTTCACCAAAGCAACCAGGCTTTGAAGCTCGGGTGACTGGCCAACAGAGGCCATGATGGTAGTAATTCTGATATAGTCGGCTGTTACAGAATTCAAAGAGCAAGAAGAGTTTCAAGAGGAGATTCCAAAATAGGCGCGCAATATCTGGAGACTCTGATAAAAGACATCTCAATCCCTCTCTTACTTTAGTTTGGCAAAAAAAAAAAAAAAAAAAAAGGCCAGATAGAATAAAGTTCCAAAAGTAAACCCCGTTTTGAAAATACTACCAGGAGAATGATTCAATGAAAAGAGCAAAACTTCGGTTGGCACACATCCCGGCTGGGATTGCTTCGCGACTGGACTGGTCGGCGATGATTGCGGAGGTGAGAAAGCGGTCTCCGACAAGATGACATAAGATATCCACTGCCCATAATTTAATAGTAGAGAAGGTTTATGTTCTAGAGTGACTAATCCAAAAAGGGAAGAGAAAAAAAAATTGAATGGCCACAAGAAGTGAGTAAAGTGAGATAGGCCTCATTGCATAACACATTCACAGAACCATTCTCTGCCCCTATTGAAGATTTTATACATTAAGACCACGCGCTTGTCTCAGTTTTCTCTCCCGCCTCTCTTCTTTTCTTACCATAAAGATGGCAAAGAGTGTCCGAGCGAGTGTCCAAAAGCGCAATAGAGCGAAACTGCGGGCCACAGTTTTTGGGCCTGTTGTTGATGCACGTACTGAAAGACTCTCTGCTAAGCTGCAGGAACTCGCGTCCCAGCCAAAACCGAGTAACGAAGAAAATCATGATATCTCAATGGACACGAAGGGTATGTGTTCTTTTTCACCTGGTTTTTCTATAGGACGAGAACTCACGAAGTCCTTACGCTATCCAGATCGTCAGGAAGGGACTACAACACCACAGCTCAGCGAAGGTCTGTTTCACATACGGCTTCCAGTCAAGTTTCTGAATTTTGAAGGCTTATCGTCTCTCTAGATATGGAGCTTGACAACGGCTCCATCAAAACGACTCAGGGTCGCTCTCACAAAGGAGGGCGGATTCATAAACGCCACAGCAACAGAAAGAACCGCTCGTCTATTGTGTTCCGTCCACATCAGTCCAAGAATAAGAAGGCTCCGAAGAGGAAGTGACAGTTTAAGTACGATTTGTTTCATAAACACTAGATTGGCGTTCGGGGTTATCTACAACATCCTCTCATTGTGTTTCCGTTATTATCAACAATTCAATTTATGATACCAACAGCATAATCAGGCAGTCCCATCGATTCTGGGTCCAATATTCCCGCTTCCAAACAAGGTTTTGAGCGAGGCAATGTAGCCTCCATCGCTCTGTAGTTCAGGAGCGTTCGTAGTCCTCTTCCTGTTTGGGCGTCAGAGAATTGACTAACGCGGAATGTCATATGATGGAGATACCTCCCCAAACAGAAGGCGGTGTATCCAATATGGGTAATTTTGTATACAGTAGTTGACCCGATTGAAGTATAACCCCTTTTGAAGTTGACACGGTTTGCTTGAGTATCAATAGTACATGGACAGCGTAACAGATCCGGACATGTCGGATTGGGTACGGTATAGACCAACATAACTTGCTTGAAATTGCTAAAGGTTGTGGCTTCTGCCATCCAGAAATAACCATGAAGATTGCTACATCGAGGTGGATGATAATAATCGCCAACATACTCGTCCCCATATCGATTCTCGTCTTTTCCTCTGGTTTTTTCCCCTATAAGACTTTGCTTCCGGGCTTTGCGACTCATGAGCATAGCGATGACAGTCAAATCCCCCCGAGTGTATTCGACAGAGTTGTTTTTATGGTAGTTGATGCATTGCGGAGGTACGATCGCAAACTTTTTGTTGAGGCTTCAGGCTAACATTCATTCTAGTGATTTCGTTTATTCCCAAAACTCTGGGTTTCTATTCACTCAAAGGTTAGGAGGAGGGTTGTTGTTTGAACCCATACACTAACAAGAAGTCCATAGCTTAATTCGGTCAGGCGCTGCTCTTCCATTCACTGCTTATGCTGGCGCTCCAACTGTTACAATGCCTCGACTCAAAGCCATAACAACGGGATCAGTGCCGTCATTTCTAGATGTGATACTCAACATTGCAGAGGCCGATACCTCGTCAACTCTCGCGCACCAAGATACATGGTTAGCACAATTGAAAGCAAAAGGTGGTAAATTGGTCATGTATGGAGATGATACCTGGCTGAAGTTGTTTCCTGGGATGTTTGGCAGGGCTGATGGGACTACAAGCTTCTTTGTGTCGGTCGGTACACTCCAAATGAATTAACCAACTTGCAATCATAGACTGAGTTAATCATTACTGTAGGATTTCACAGAAGTAGACAATAATGTGACTCGCCACGTCCCCAATGAACTCTTGCAAGATGACTGGTCAGCTTTCATAATGCACTTCCTTGGTCTTGACCATATAGGCCACAAGGCTGGTCCTAAAAGGTAAGGTGCTACAGCCACTGCTATCATTTGTAACATTCTTCTGACACATATCTAGCCCATACATGATACCAAAGCAACACGAGATGGATTCTGTTGTTAACATGGTGTACACTGCTTTGGAACAAGAGAAACATCTTGATACTACCCTTTTTATATTATGTGGTGACCATGGGATGAACGATGCAGGGAATCATGGTGGTTCATCTGTGGGCGAGACCTCGCCAGCTCTACTTTTCATATCGCCTAAATTTCAGCGACAGGAGATTCGAAACAATAGTCCAACGCAAGAATTCAGCGACCTACAATATTACCATACTGTTGACCAGACAGATATTACACCGACACTGGCGGGGCTTCTAGGCTTACCAATTCCCTTGAATAGTCTAGGTGTCTTTATCCCAGAGCTTCTTGCGATGTGGGACTACGGTAAGGGTCTGTTATCATTCTGAGAAAGCAAAGGGACTAACTTATCACCCCTGACATCGACACCAGGGCCGCACAGGGTTCATATGCTTCTTGAAAATGCCAATCAATTGCTGAGAGCTGTTAAAGGATCGTTTCCGGGTTACAACTTTGAATTAAATCCGATGTCTGCCATTTGCGGGCCTCAATCATTGACCGATATTGAGCGTGCTCAGTGTGCTTGGTTCCGGGTGCTTGAGCTGCTCAATGGGTCAGGTGCTAATTACGATAGCGGAGCCTCTTCGGAGATCGAGGCTGCTCTTCTGCTGTTTTTGAGGAGTGCCCAGAGACTGATGAGCAATGCTGCTAGTGATTATAATCCTATAAGGCTTTATGTCGGGCTTTCTATTGCCAGTCTTGCCATCTCACTTACATTTTTCCCAGTGAAAAGGCTGCTAGTGAAATTTACTCCAGCTAGAATGTTTTTGGGGTTTAGCATTTTGAGCTACAGCACCATGATGTTCGCAAGTAGCTATGTGGAAGAAGAACAGCAGTTCTGGTACTGGGTATTGACGGGGTGGGTGGTTTACCTACATGTTAAATACGCTGGTTACTTCCGTGGCAATCCAACTCAAAAATCTGGCTCAGCTAAAAGCTACTGGCCTTTTGTACCCTCACCTCCCAGGTTTGGTGCAGCTGCGCTAGCAGTGTCCTATCGACTTCTGCGAAGATGGAATCAGACTGGCCAGAAATTTGCTGCTGAGCCGGACATTAGTGGATCTTTCTTTCCTTCTCATCAGCATACATTGTGGGCCTTAGTGATTTTCACGTACGCTGATACTTGTTTACACCTTCTCTTCGACCTTCCTGCGTCAGTACTTTGGCGTTTTATTAGTTGTGCGGTGACACTGTCGGCCTTTCTTTTCAAGCTATCACTGGCCGCATCCGACTCTCCCGAACTTCTCGGAAACTCCTTCCTGCAGCCTTTGGTCATGGTGACACATAAAATGGACCTGCTTTATAATGCAAGAATGGTTCTATGCGGAATAATCCTTCTCATGATATATTCCATGTTTATTGGGAAAGCCAGGGAAACGACTCACAAAGGCAGAGGCAAGTGTTGATCTCCGAAATCTTACAGAATGATTCTGACAGATAAAAGGGTCATTGAGTACAACCTTTCACGAAACTCTTACTCTTTTTCTACTGATGCAATCGAGAGTGACAAACATACCCGCTTTTCTAGTTTTTAGAGTACAAATTACAATCCTCGCATCGATGCGCTTGTCGACCTTGGAGCAAACTATAACCTCCCTGCTCATGCAGTATGTGACATTTTACGCATTTGGAGGTTCAAATGCCATTTCTTCGGTCGACCTTTCGAATTCATATAATGGTATTAGTACCTACAATGTTATAATCGTCGGTGTCTTAACATTCATCAGCAATTGGGCCGCCCCAATATGGTGGGTCTCAGCCAGTAGGCTGCTCCGTTCACCGCAGAATCAGGAAGAAAAGGAGGCGCATATAACTATACTGACTTTTCACTTGGCAACAATGTTAATGTCAGTGATGGCTGCGTGTACGACGTTAAGGACACATCTTTTCATCTGGACGGTCTTCTCCCCTAAATATCTTTACACTATGGCATGGGCAATTATCCACCATCTTGTGGTAAACGTATTAGGAGAGATAGATTGGCACTTTTTCATGAATAGTTGAGGTTTCTGCGTTGTTATTTACAAGGAAAATTCAAATGGTTTTAAATCCGCACGATGCTTCCAATGGTGATGTGTATGATGCGTTATTGACAGTAAAAAACGAGACTCGACTGATTGTAAGAAAAGGGAGAGAACTACAAAAGACTATCAAAAAGGTCGTCAATAGCATCCTTCTTCTTTTTCTTCTTCTTGTTGTTGTTTTTACTCTGTGTTACGGTGATATCCGTACTTTTGTTCGATTTCTTCGGTTTGAATTTTCGGCATTTTTCTGCCTTTGAAAAAGGCTTCTCTAAAGATCCCTCGATACCTGACGAATCGTTGTTTCGCGAGAGAACCTCTCCAACGTCTTCTGAAGCGTCGACATTAACGAAGGAAGAAGCGGCGCTGGGGGGTTCTGTCTGCGCTGTAAACTGTATTTCTTTGTCAATTTTTATGGATTTCGCAAGGCTGGCCAATGTGCCTAATAGCACTGTCCCAAGAGTAGAAAACTGTCCATCAGCCACGACTGTCGAGAAAGCCCTAATTCATCATTAGTTACTATATTCACGTGACATGATTTCTTTTCCCAAACTTACAGATAACATCTTGGAATAACATGGCTTGCAAGACGCCGTATATATAGATCAGGAGAGTCCGCCTCTCCGCTGGGTGATTGTATGCGATCAAGAGATCGCGCGAGGTTCCAGGTAGTACGTTTCAATACTGATAACCATTTCCACCATTTGGTTTTTTTATGTTGGTTCTTATTGCGATGGTATACCAATTTAAGCATGGAATGCACGGCATAAATCTTCTCTGCATCCATTTTGATTATGCGATTTGACATAGCAGGCGGGTAACCTCACACAGTTTAAATGCGTCAGGCCAAACCGCCTTTCTTCAGAACTTGCTCTTTGGGGAGACTAGGTTTCGAAAGATGGGGGGTTATTTCGCTCGTGATGTTCGCGGTCATAAATGAGCCCTGGCTGCAAATTTTATTCCCTTTTTTGGGGGGGCGGGGGGTTAAAGGATTATCCCCTTGGAAATACCTACAGGGAATGCGTGCGTTGTTAACACAAGATTTTTGCCTCGCGAAGATTAGTTTCAGATACTCCGTAGATACTCAACCAATAAGTGCTGGTGGGGCACTAAAATACCCCGTACTTAGAAGTCAAGTTTTTTTGATCTCCGAAGTCGAGATACCAAGTACATCACACGCTAAGGCCCTGTAAATACTATATTACAACAAATAGACATATCTCAGCGATGTTACTGTAAATATATTACTTACTATCACCTTTATTTCCATTAATTTTCTGGTTTATTGATGAATGAATGCATTTTGCAACGTTCAAGAGCATGGGAAGGAAAACTGAATCTCTCAGAGAAAGGGCTTCCAAGGGAGATAGACCCAACATTCAGACTCAAACCGAGACACCACATCCGAGCCTACCAGGGCATAGAATGCTTTTCTCCCGTGGGTCAAAAACGTCGATTGTCTCTCCAAGTAAACTTTGTGCCTAACAGGGTGGAGACAAGTAAAGCGAAATAGAGGGGGGTGATGCGAGATTAACGATAGTTCCGTTGCGCAAGAGGTCGCAACTCAAACATATGCGAACAGATCTCCATACACGTACTCACTTTTAACTGGCTCTTCCTCTTTGTTTCATTTTTGTTTTCCTATTCTATCCCCCTTAGTTTTCTTCTTTTGTTTTTGGTCATCAAGCTAGAGTGTATATTTCACAAGACCTTACTGAATAGTGCGCCAAGTCAAGAGGTCCTAGGGCCACGGTCCGTAGTCGGATCGTACCACATTTTCATGGCAGGGTAAGTGCAAGGGGCACTCCTTAGACCGCTGCCAATACTAGATGAATGCTTTGGGGTAAGTGTCCGAACATATACAATTTCTCTTTCTGCAGCAGTGGTTCCGCGATCGAATTGCGAGCGACGGCGACGCTGCTCATCCCGATATTGCTGACCAACTCGCGGAGCAAACAAGCCTACGATATACAACATCAGGTTAATGGAACTTTTATGCAGTCCTCCTGTATCATACTAACCAACATGCTCAGCATTCTCGATACTGCGACGCATTTTTGATGCATTATCTGGCCCCGGGAAGCGGTCCTCGGTGCCAGCAAGGGGCCCACTGCCGGTATGAAAAATCTGGCCCAAATATCAGTTTCACTTTCTGTGTCTCTAAGAATACACTACGAACCTTTGGACGAAAGGATGGGTGTTCAAGCATAACAGAGCTGTTCCGAAATTTTTGCACTAGACAATCCTTTCCCTGGATTGCTGTTTAAAGCTCAGATGACTAGACGCTTCTTGTAGATAACACATAACTCACTGGCGTATGATACTTCAGCAACTTTGTCACTATTGAAGCAATTCCTACAGGACCTCATTAGCACCATGGCCATCCTGCTAGGTACTGGAAATTCTTGCCAGGTGCGCCCTGCCCGCACATTTACAAACTAGAAAACAGTAAATGATGTGCACAAGATGCTCGAATATTGCATGGCCTAGTACTGACATCGATTATATCAATTGGCTGTATCACGTTAGAGACGGTAAACGATGCGTGGGGAGTATTTCAAATGTCTTACATCTTCAAAATTTATGAAGGCATACCCGACGCTAGAATAGCCTTGTGAGTATAAGGTTTAGTATAGTTAAGTTCTAACATACTTGCAGTTATTCGCAAAATCTTTAATTGAAAGTCAGCTCTCTTTGCAGAAAGTCTTGCGCTATTCAAAATTTCTTACCAATACGTAAGTACATAAAGTCGTACTTGCCACGGCTTGTTTCATCGACAATAGCCTTGAGCATAGTCTAGTTATATTAGACTGTAGATATTCCTCTTCAGTCTCGTTCACCTGAACTCACCTGGTCAATCTTATTCGGAATATTACGAAGCATTATCTACTTACGATGTCATGGTCATGCAATGAATATCAACATATGTGAGGGTTAATACATACTGTAGTCCGGACATCAAGGCCGAGGCGAATCCGCTCGATGTCTACCGCATTTTGGCTATTTGCGCGCAATTCAGGGAAACGGCCAATGTCACGGCAAGGCGAAAGTAAGACTTCTTCACCTGCCCTCGACATCCAATCCATTAGGCCAGCGTGCTCACCAGGAGGTACCGTAGAGCGACCGGTGGGGCTGAGCTCCATAAATGGGGAGCGGCTTGGACGGCTCGAAGTCCAAGAGGCGTTCTTGGGGCACGGTGTTTCATATCGGAATAACACATCTCTCGTAGGGGACGGGCTGGGCAAAGGATGGCGTGGCTTGCCCTCTATATCTGGTTTAAAGGGTGAAACCTCAAGAATACACTCCTTTGACATATCATTAGCTCGTCTCATTCTCTCATTTGGGATGCATTATCTCACCTCGACTATACTACCATTAAGTGTAGTCATGGTGTTTTCTGCATCCCGGGTATTGAAAAATTCGATATGGAACTCGCTAATATTTTCTTGTCCAGTGCGCAAGGGAGTGAATGCCTTCACGTCACCGAAGGTTGTGACGATGGTCTCGAGTGAGCGAGTAACCGCGTGTTGATTCAAGGTAGGGTTTCGAGAATCATAATAGACAGTCACAAATAATTGACCTTCATAATCAGAAACATCAGGGAGAATAGACGGTTCCGTATGCTGTACATATTCCTTGACTGTAAGAGGGAACACGCGCCATTCAGGCCGAAGAAGTCGGACCTTCTCAATCGCCTTCTTTGCTTCACGGCTATCGGTGAAAGAAACGTATACCTTTCCCATGGAATTAAGTTCTGTGAGTACAGGGCCCTTAAGAGTGCCAAATTCGCGTCGCTTCTTCAAGTTAATAACAACTTCTCTTTCCTCTGCTGTTGGACTATTTTCGCTAACTTACGTTGAAAAACCCAGCCAGCGCCATGTAAGTAAGGTTAGATGGGACATTCTCAATAACCAGAGCACGGCTACGCCGCTCATAATCAAATTTCTCGAGGGATGCACTGGACGATAGGTTCCTAAGCCCTCGAGCACTTTCAATGGTCCCGTAATTTAATATGCCCTGATCAAAGGGGCTTGCAAGCGCACTATTTGTTCCATTTACTTCAGGAATGGAGTCCACGGCTAAATAGCTGACACTAGGGAGAGCACGGGTTATGGGCTGGGTCAGGCTTCCGTTAGCCAATGTATCTAGCATCCCAACCGGTGTGAAAGCTGCTGCAGTCGGTGAAAGTTGCACACCCGATGTACTTGTCGGCACCAGGAATGGATCAGATGCAGCCCTAGGTAGATTAGTAGTTATAAGTAAAAGGCTCTCTGATTTTCACTTGCATTGAGTACAATTTCCGGAGCCCTGCGTCGCCTACTGGACCGTGGACATTGGGCCCAGGGCACCCTTTGGATCGGATATCCTCAGGTGAAAAGGCCGTGAGTTTAGTATCAGGGGATCCATTTAGAGAAGCTATTTCACTTGCGGAGCAAGGGCTACTCATACCATGGGGAGACTCGTTCGTCTTCATCTCACACGACTATGCCAGCTCCCAGTAAATGCCCTTTTATTTCTTTTTGTTTCCCTTGGAGACACACTTCGTCTACCGTAATATGTGATAGAATAAACGAATAACAACAAAGCACAATAAGATTGATATGTGATTTTGTTATGTGAGATGGGATGTGTAGGGCGTTGAGAAGAAATACTTAGACAGAGGTGGCAGCTCGGCGAACACAAGATTGTGCCCTGTCTTCAAGAGAAACAGGTAAAGGATGCTAGAGGACAGAATAGTACCGGAATATATCTTAAAAGGAACTCAAGTATGGAGAATGTGTAGCCCATAGTACTCAGTTAGAAGCACGCTGCATATAGGATCCTTGACTACGTAGATAACCAGTGATAAATTACTAGTATTCGATGGACGCTGTATATATAATAGGTAGCTCTGTGCTAGCTAGGGTGTAAAGACCAGAGACAGCAATTTAACCCCCCAGCCCAATGATGGCCAATAATAGGAAGTGAGTGATTCATGCACCACCATGTTAGACCTGCTGTCTGTCCTGGCGCAGGATTTCCTTAGTAGTGGGTGCGAGGCAGCCCGTGAATTATTCAATAAAAGCAGGTTTTCAAGCGCATCTATTACACAACTTAGAATACACCAGAAAAGGAGAACACCAGTATTATAATCTGAGTGAGAAGCCTTTCTATTTGGAGAAATAGCTCAGTGGCCTCTTCTACGGCTCTACCTTCTTTTCAGAGTATATGCAAAAAGGCCTTTGCACTTCAGGCCGGAGAGGAGGGACATTAAAAGGAATAAAGAAAAAAAATAATCCCTGAGAGAGGCACCAAATATTGCAAATACGAAACCTATATACAATATCTATAATTACCTGGCGCTTTTTTCTTTTCTAGGTATGCTGGGATTTTGGATAGATCGCTTACCTAGTAATTCTTCACTTCGAATGAATAGGGGAGACATAGCCATCTAGTTTATAGAGAAATGCAGAAAGGACCCAGCTATTTATAATATCTAAATGGCAAGGGCCGAGGGATGCGCAATAGTAATCAGGAAGACGGTACTCCGCACTAGATATTTCATGCACTATGGAGTTCGGGCGTACTTAATTAATTTACGTGGTTGTAGTTACCTTACTCCGTAGACACGTCAAGTTATTACTGAGTCCTGATTGGTCGGGTGCAATAGAATACCAGAGACTACTACATATGTGCTCTCTATTATATGTATGTGCAGTACTCCGTAATGCGTAAGGTACGGAGACTCAACCCAGTAACAGCACTATACTATAAACGGTAAGATTGGATTATTAGGTGCCGCAGGTGTAAGTGCAGCAGTGGAGCTGGTAGCTGACGGGAGCCCTGTACGGAGTAGCTGGGCCTGGTACCTAGGCAAGGTATCCACCCTACCTGAGGTTGTCTTATGGAGTAGACTCTCAGTAGGTCTGATTATCCGTCCACCGTCCACCGTAAAACAATCCAATATTTGTCCTATTTATCCACTCCCCTACACATCACTTCCCACCGATGCTTAAAAGTTTCGACGCCTAAGTTAAGCAATCATTATGCTTTCTATGGTTCCTTCTCGCAATGAATCTGCATATGTCTTGAATCAGGTTAGAGTTAGAAAAAGAAAGTTGGTGACCCCTCTAATTTGCCTGAACTTACCAGATTATCATATCACCATCAGATACGGATTATCTCGACCAGCTGATCCCATCGATAAAGGAATATAGTGTGGGCAATCGAACTCCGCAGTTATTGCAGTCTCTGTCTAGGTTTGCTAGTGATAAGGAAGCTGAAATAGAAACCATCTGCAACACCAATCACCAAGATTTCGTCACATCAGTCAATCAACTCCTGCGGATTAGGGAAGGTACTGTGGACCTAACAGCCGAAATCTTGGACCTAAACCAATCGATTCAAGCTAGTACCGAAAAGCTAGCTGAGCAGAAGAAGGCTCTAGTTGAATCACGGAGCCACCGCCAAAATATTGATGAAACCTCCCGTGCTATTCAGGATTGCCTAGAGGTTCTCCGCCTCGCGAACCAGATTCATGATTTATTAGCAAGAAAAAATCACTATGCAGCTCTCCGAGCTCTTGATGAGCTCCAAAATGTTCACCTCAAAGGCGTGACCAAGTACAAGATTGCAGACATGATTCAGCGCTCAGTGCCAGCAACCCAAAAGGCCATAGCTGAGGCAGTGATGTCTGATCTAAACACTTGGCTGTACAGAATTCGCGAGATGTCGCAATATCTTGGGGAAATCGCCTTGTATCATACAGATCTCCGTAAAACAAGGCAGAAGGAGAGGGCCGACATGACGCCGTATCTTAGCCATTTTAAGCTAAATTCCGCCATCGAACTTGTTTCTGATGAACATGAGGAATATGACCTGCTGCAAAACGAGGAACTACAGGTCGACTTCACGCCTCTATTTGAATGTTTACATATTCACCAGTCTCTTGGACATATGGATAAATTCAGGATTGAGTATGCCAACACTCGTCGTCGACAAAAGGAGCTATTGATACCTGCATCAATAACACTCGTCGATGAGGATGGCGCGAGCCTACATAATCTCCTCGAAGAAATGGCAGGATTTGCGATAGTCGAACGATCTACAATGAAGAGAGTGCCGGACTTGCGGTCTCCAGTCGATGTGAGCATTATCCCTTATACACACCTGGGTTAAGCACATAACAAACTTTTATAGGTAGATGAACTCTGGGATTCTATGTGCCAAACTGCCGTGAACTTGATATTGAAGGCTCTCCCCGAAGTCGATAATGCCGAGAGTTTACTAAAAATTAAGAATCTTATCGCACTGTTCATGCAAACAATGAATGTCTGTTATCCTTTTTGCTCACTCAGTCCACTATCTAATGACACTAACTTCATTAAATGTAGAGTTGGGGTTTCCCTGTTGGTGTCTTTGACAACTTCTTGCTCACTCTCTTCAAGAAATACGCCGAATTGCTCAAGAAGAGGTTTAGTGACGACTTTCAAGAGGTATGTTCCTCTGCCTTAGTTCTGTTTCTTATTTTACTGAAGTCATCGAAGATTGTATCCACAGATGATTATATGCCTATGCCCATCCAGACACTAGAGGAATTTGACAAAGTACTCAATGTTAGCTGGTATACACCTGATAAACCACGGGAAGAGCAAACGTACGTTGACATACATAGTCTTCACTTAACTTGGTTCATCGACACTAACTTGACATTCTAGTTTTCCGTGTGTCTTGCCATTTTCTCAGATGTACCCCTTGTGTTGCATAGACATTCGGAATTTTCTTAATCAATTCTATTTCTTTGCCAACGACGATTTTTCCCACTCAAATGTCATCGACGAATCTCTTAAAGAAGTAAGTCTAACATACGTAAGCGTTGCAATTTATTCTCACCAAACATGGCTAGGCACTCGATGAACTTCTTTCAAGTAAAGTTTGTGATACATTGGTTGAGCGCCTTGCTTCTCAGTATTTGGGCCAGATCGTTCAGATACTCATTAATTTGGAGCATTTTGAACTCGCTTGTCATGAACTTGAAAATCTCCTTGCAGCAGCGAGGTCACATAATTCCACGGGAGGTCCTATCACTCTCAAAGCTACCGAAAAGTTTAGAAGCAATAAAAAGGCAGCAGAGAAGCGTATCTTTGAGGTGGTCAACTCCAAGATTGACGACCTCATTGAAACTGCGGAATATGACTGGATGGCCCCTGTTCCGCCTGCAGAGCCGAGTAACTACATGCAAACCCTGACTCGGTTCTTGTCCAATATAATGAACTCGACATTACTCGGACTTCCCACTGAGATAAAGGAGCTTATTTACTTCGATGCTCTTAGCCATGCAGCAAACATGATCCTTGTACGCACTTTAGAAAGTCTGGTTTATAATCTTATGCCCTGCTAACTTTCGTTTTAGGCGCTTCCCCTTGCTGCAGATGTAAAGAGGATCAACCCAAACGGCGTCATGGCTCTTGCAAAGGATGTTGAATATCTCTATCACTTTGTCAACAGTCTTGGTGTTCCTATCCTTCGGGAAAACCTAGATGAACTTCAGCAAACTGTGCAGTTGATGCAGGCGGATAATACTGATGAGTTCTATGATATTTCTACTCGGAATAAGAAGTATGGTCGCGTGGACGCCATCAACGGGCCAGTTCTATTAGAAAAGTACGTTTTCACAGAGCTCACCTATAACTAGGCATACTAACCTATACAAGGGTGATTCGCTCTGTTCAAAGTCCTGCGAAGACTGATAAATTCACGACGCTTTCTTCGAGATTCGGAAAAAAATCCTAGATATCCACATAACTGGGCTTGGGTAGACTTTTCCTTGCAAAGGCAGGTGCGAGATATAGGATACGTGGACATGTAAACACATACTCATTTCTTAACGAATACTGATGAAGAAATCATTTATGGTGTATTTGGGGTCTGACTGCACCACATAATTACGCTATCATATGTTTTCTATCAGTTAGACTGATAGAGACTTCACCAGTCCATCACTAAAGAGAACTCAATGGAACTACAGAAAACCAATTGGGCAATATGCGTTGGTAACGGGTACCTCGGTCACTTTTAAGTAGGAAGTTAGAATTAGCCGGCCAGAATTCAACAAACAAAGATAATTTTGCGGTGAACTATCCCATAGAAATGTGAAAATGAAATGGTCTTGGGACATACCTGCTGTGGTGGTAAGTGCGGGTAAGCGGCATACATTCCTTCAAACATTTGAGATTGTGGCTGACCATATGCTGCAGTCGGATCTGATTGTACAGGCCCTGCGTACATAGCTGGTTGGCGATATTCTTGCTCTTGAAGGCCATGCTGACCCAAACTGTAGTCGGGTGGCGCCATATGATGTGAGGGATGCTGCACTCCATGTTGGGATGGTGGAAGTTGTCCTGCAGCACCTGCAGGCCCAGGGGCCCCTGATGGCGCACCTGCTGCCTGACTGGATCGCTTTGCGTGCGACGTGGCTTCCTCGCGAGGAACTATGTCAATGAGAAAATCGAACATGTCGGATTTCGAGAGTGCTGCAGCAATATCTGATCTCTGTAGAGTGCGCCGCTTGTTGTCTTCGGCATGTATCCAAGCTCGCATTGTCAGCTCAGTGATGAAAATATCGCAACCTTTAGCAAAGAGGATTGGTGCCTCGGCTGAAATCATTTTCACCTCTGGGTCGGCCTTCATGACCTTCTTGATACGCGCCAAAGGCAATTGATGAATTTTATAATCATGGTTGTCTGATTCGAGGTGGTTGATGATATGCTGCCAGTATGTTGTCAGAATATCACGGGCTGTGCCTTGCAAGCCTTGATTGACCTGGTCCACATTAGTACTTCCCTTTGGAATCATCTACCTGATCGAAACAATACCCACATTCGCCCAAGTACCCGTATAAAGTTCAGCTACGGGTGCATACCCTTGTGCGGAAAGCTAATACATGACGAGTCAGGTAACTACAGACTTGAATGCATCTACATTCTCGTAGGCAGAACATACCGCTGCGCTGGCACCTGAATATCCCATATTAGCTTAGTGTTTGCTGAGGCGCATTTTGAAGTAGGGTAAAGGAAAAAGCCCTCAGAGAAAGAAAGGAAAAAAAAGACGAGTAGGTTTTGAGGGATGGTTACCATAGTGTCCACCGTTCCTAGTATCATACACAGGTTGTTGTCTGCCCTGCTGCTGGCTAGCACTTTGGGTTGCTTGTTCCATCGCAATAGAATCCTCTATGAACGTGTGGCCGACCGCAAGCATGCACTGATGTATATTTTGGACTAGGATGGTATCAAGTACACTGGGAGGTCTGGTTTCGTGAGACTTTTGAGCCAACAGCTATGTCAATGAACAGGTGGGATTTGAGATAAACCGCGAATTCTGGGCTAACCAAAATATTTATTTCGTAATTTCCAGAAACACTATATAAGAGGGGAGTAATAAAATGAGTCGAAAAGGGGGCTGTTTGGTGGTTCTGCTGCCACAGATTGAGGTGACAAGATGGGGGTGCGCGTGGTAATGTTCAATGAGTCGTCTGAGCAGCAGTAGCGCGTAGGCAAGCGCCCGCTAAGCGTGACGTCTTGCGACGTACCTCAACGCGGGGAACGGGAATTAGCCGCCACTACCACCAACAATAACAACGACTGTGGAAAGAGTAAATGGATAATTAACTTAGCTATTGCTCTATCTGCTTCTCCTCTATATCGAGATAGAGATATTAGTAACAATAATGTTTAATCTATATTCTAACAGCCTGTCTCAGGTTATTAGGGGCTAACAACTTGAGCTTACTTAGCCTTAGAACCGATGTTTGTAATTTATTTTGACATCACCTCTTAAATGTAATGCACAAGGACAACCAAAGGCTAGATTTCCACAGCTGGAAGAAGACGAGAAGACAAACAGAGAAAGATAACTAAGAGGGAAAAAAATACAACATTGCTCCTTCCGGATCAAGAACTAAGCGACGTAAAGAGCGCCTAGAGTGGAAGGCCGATAATAGCATCTGCTCCTGTACTAGTATCTGTACTCTGATTATATTGAAAAAAAAATGGAAGTGATTGGACACTCCGTAGGTGCCTTTGAAAAGAACCACTAGTAGGACTGACCGTTTCGTCATTGCCCTTTATTAATTAAGCTTTTCAATGCTAAAAAGTACTGCAAATGGGGATTATTCCGGAGCATTTATTCCCAAAAAATATCTTACTGCGCTAATCCACACACCCATCGTATCTTTCATCATTCTCTTCCCTGAGCTAAGACCGAAGTTCCAGCGATGAACGGCTCAGTTCATCAAGGGGCTTACCTAGTTGGTGCTAGTTTGATTTGCAACCAGATAGCCCCACATAAGAAAATTTGCAGACAGGAGACTGACTAGTCAGCTACCGCCTATATAAGTTCCTCTGGAAATTTCTAGTTTCCTCTTTTCTTTCCCAATTCTATTCCTTTCACCTTCAAACCTCACACAACATCTCGTTTGTTTTTCATCACATTCCTTCCAGGGCAGGAGGACATGTCTCAAACAATATGTGATGAAGTTGGAGCCATCAACGAGCATGAAGAAGTTAATATCACAGACCATGATATCCAGCAGCTGCTCTTTGAGGCGGAAGGCCGATTACATGCCCAAGACCTGAAACCCACTAACATCCCTGATAGTATGGAGGTATCTGGTGATCAACCCCAGCGCCCTTTGTTAAGGTATGTAAAACATGTGCCTTGCAAGCAGCTATAAGTGTGATTTAGGATTATGGCTGATGTGCTAAAAAAAAAAAAAGCATTCCTAGGTTGTCCTCTGATAGTTCTCTGCAGCCTTACCTCCTACAGAAGGATGATCTTGCTATGATTAATACCACACGCGTTCTAAACAACGCGCAGGACGGTTACAAAGAACCCACACAATCGAAGGCGAAGAAGGTAAAACAGCCCCCAAATTTTCATTAATCCCTCCTGCTGCCATGAGGAAAATTATCCCTTCGCGTAAGCGCTTGATACAGCTTCAACAGTCCGTACTGGGCTGCGCTGTGCCAATGAGAGCCAAATTTTCATAGTTACTCTGAGCATTCTTTTCAAAGTCACGCTATTATAAATCATTTAGGCTAAGATTAGGAACTAACAATATGTCTACATAGGATAAGCCTACAGCTGGCAGCAATTGGTTCGACCTTCCCCAAACAGAATTGACACCAGAATTCAAAAGAGACCTGCAACTACTCAGAATGCGGTCAGTATTAGATCCTAAAAGACACTACAAGAAGGAGAACGGCAAAGCACAGCCGCCTAAGTATTCTCAAGTGGGAACTATCATTGAAGGTCCGACTGAGTTTTTCAGTGGTCGCATTGTCAAGAAAGATCGCAAAAAAACCTTCGTGGAAGAAGTCCTAGACCAAGAGCGGTACAGCAGGCGGTTTGGGTCTAAATACAGAGAAATTCAGACCGGCAAGCAGAGCGGCAAGAAATCCTTCTACAAAAATCTTCAGGCCAAGAGAAGACCAAAAGGCAAGTGATGAGATTGATGATACTCCTATATGGAAAGCTTTCGAAGTCGTGACACTGTAAGAATCCCTCTTGAACCAGTTCTGGCATGCTTTTCGGCATGGCTAAATGAACGGTTCGCAATGAATTCGGCAATCTAAGCAATTCTCGTGTCACACGAAGCCACCCAAAGTGCGATTGCGCATATTAATTGCTCCTGAACGCGCTCGATATGGTTCGCACTACAACCCTCTGGTATGCGTTAGTTTCATGCATGACAAGGGTAACATTTAGACGCGAACCTGCATATCAATGGCTGCTACACGACCGGCCTCGAGGACTTCCTCATGGCTGGCTTTGCCCTCTTGCAAAATGGCACCTAGCTCTTCCGCACCCTTTCCCTGTAAAAGACTATCATCTCCACGAGGAACGGGTGAAAGAACGGCACAGTTTGTTACCAAACTCAGTGCTAAGACTCTAATACCGCAGTGTCTGGCGACAACAATTTCCGGCACAGTTGACATGCCAACCACGTCTGCGCCAAGTTTATGAAGCATGCGGCATTCGGCCCTGGTTTCGTAACTAGTTTGCTTTAGAAAATGATATCGAACAACGATACAACCTGAGTACTTACCTGGGCCCTCCAACGAAAGCATACACACCTTCATGCAGCCTTCGTTTGCTTTCTGCACACATCACCTCCCTCCAAGCTGTGTGCACGTGACGTCGGAGTTCGAGGTCATAAGCATCGGATAGAGGAGGGAAACGAGGACCGAACTCTTCGGCGTTTGGTCCTCGGAGTGGATGAGTGCCTGCCAACCCAGCCAAGAAGATATGCTAAATGCCATGTTAAATTGAATGGGGGAGAGACTAGCAAAAGAAACAAATAACTCACATCGTTCAATAATACCACGTCGCCAACCGCATACTCGGAATTTAAACCACCCGCCGCATTAGTCACTGTTAGATATTGATTGTTATTAATCAACTTGCATATACTAAATGAATTCAAACTTACACACTAAGGTATCAATCCCAAGCAATTTGAAAACTCGAACAGGGAATGTGACTTGGTTGATGGAATGGCCCTCGTAGTAGCTTTGAAGAGCGCAGTTGTCAGCTAGCTAGCCCTTCTCATGCGCTAGTCAAGGAAACATACTGGGCACGCCCAACCATCAAAACAACAGGTACCTGCTCATCCAGATGGCCGAATATAAGCTTTCCTGCATGTCCGGGAACTATCAGGTAAGTGAGTATGCGGAACCCAATGTAGAGTACTCCGGATTCTTATTGCTTACCTGTTAGATGCGGGAAATGTGGGATCGAAGAGTAGTCAAATTCTGCCCGTGGTTCATCACAGATAGTATTTGCCAGCCCCCCCAAACCAGAGCCACACACAATTGCAACTTTAGGATTTTGTAGGGAGACAGGCAGATTTTCCCTTAGGAATGAAAACGCCTCCTGGACTCGTTCAAGTGAGCATAAGTCTCCCGGGGGACAAGTCATCTTCGGACAGAGCAAGTCTAGAATCTTCACACTATCAAATCTATTTCAAAGCCAGGTATGGGGTGGAGTACAGAATAAAAAAATGGGAGATCGGTGCCAAGGAAGTTGTGGTGTACTGATCATGCGGTAACTGTTGTGATGAAGTGCGTATGATCTTCATCCTTCCCCCTCTCTTCCTCTCTATGATTATTTTCCCCTTCAAACATATTTTGCCTGAGGCATCAGCTTCAGGTGCCAGCTGTAAGTACTTATCCACGGGTAGTACTTCGTAGTACAGAGTACGGTACTTAGTACGAAGAAAGGCGGTAAGTAGACAAGCGAATCATGATAGAAGCCCGGAACTCCAAAAATCAAATCGAAAGGGTAGCCACCAGACACTATTGTAGCAAGCATCTTCCTAACGCTGCATGCTAATTATAATCAGACTCTCTATTTCTATATCTTACTCGATGCACTGAAATGACATTTCTCTTCAACCCCCGTCTGCTGGCCAGGACTGGCAAGCATTCACTGGTATTGTTTCATCTACTACGTTCTGAGTGACAATGCTAATAATCCGACTAGTTCTCGGTGCCCGCTCGAAGCATCACTTCAAGTATCCCAGATGTTATCGATAAATCAAGCTCCAGCCCAGCTCCGAACAAAGCTGAAGTAACACCACTGTAAGTAGCTCCTATATAGTAACTTGACGTAAGCTCTAGCTAACTTTTGAATACCTTAAGCTCACCGAAACGAGGTCAACAGCCTGAATCATGTACCAAAAATTGGTCAGTCATTGCAAGCCCCTCTCAACGATCAATCATTAGGAGAGACGTGCACTTACCCGTACAACAGGGCCGAGCGCCTAGACGGTATCAATTCTAAATCACGGCTGCCTCGAAGCGTGCAAGCAGTGTATCTGCGGCCTCTCCGCAGGAAAGCCGAATATGGGTTGCCGGTTTGCGACCTTCAACTTCGCTCATATAGCGTTCGGAATGTGGAGTTTTTTGCTGATTTCGCCATGCGTGCTGCCTACTACTTGAAACTTCCTGTCTCTGGACCAATTCCTTTGCCACGCATCGTTGAACGCTGGACATTCCCTCGAAGCAATTTCGTGCACAAGAAAAGCCAGGAAAATTTTGAACGGATTACTCTTCGTCGTCTGATTCAAATCAAAGACGGCAACCCTCAGACTGTGCAGACGTGGCTCGCATTCTTACGGAAGCATGCTTTCTATGGAGTAGGCATGAAAGCCAACGTTTGGGAACACGAGAGCTTTGGTACGCTAGAATCTTTCTACTCTATCTTCTTTACTACATCACCTCAGAGTTTGGTAACTAACTCATGTCTACAGACGTGTTCAAAAATATAGATAAGGCGGCCTCTGAGGTTGAGCAGTCCCTTGAGACTCATCTATCACACTTTGGTCTGCGGAGTGGTGAAGGCGCGCAGAGTTCACTGCCTGATCTTCTAGGTGACATGCGACTTCCTAAGCACAGAAGTCCACTAAGCAGCGTCCGCAAAAACTGAATTCAAGCCAATAACCCCCTGTATACTTTGCCTCCGAGTGCTTCTCACATCAATCTCTGTACTTCTATTTTTACCTTTATATATTACTCGGATAAGTTTAGCACCACGAGACTTCCCAATCTATATTGTACCATTCTATGATAGCATTGCTTAGATCATAATTGTTGCATCGAATAATATACACATGAGTTTCATATATGGCATGGTATAAAAGAAACTTGCCTCAGGAAGCAGTCACGTGTCATGCACATACATTGAACGGCTGTTTAAGGGGAGTGTGGGACAAATGCGCACCAATGCATTCGGTTCTTCACTTCTCATAGGTTTCTCCAAGCCAGCCACTAGACATGCATACTAGCTGCTATGCATCATACAGCCCAGGCGCTCGCAGAGCAAAAAATGCCCTCTTGCAATTGCGAGATATTAAGTTCCGGATGAATGACCATCTCCGAAGATGGGGCAGTTCAGTCTCAGCGCAGCCGTCACCAATAACATCTAGTCAAACTATATTTTCTGGAATCCAGCCAACTGGTGTGCCGCATCTAGGGAATTATCTGGGTGCTTTACGTGAATGGGTCAGGCTACAGGATAATGCTACCGAGGGAACAAGATTATTCTACTCCATCGTCGACTTGCATGCCTTAACTATACCACAGGATAGTTACCAATTGAAGAAGTGGCGGAGGGAGGCGTTTGCGACACTTCTTGCCATAGGCTTGAAACCTGATCGCTCAACTATTTTTTACCAGTCGGCTGTATGCTATATTCTATTGGAACTAAAGCTCATCCATTAACTGCGGCCAGGTTCCTGCACATACTGAATTATATTGGATCCTAAGTACGGTGGCCTCTATGGGATACCTATCACGGATGACTCAATGGAAGGTGAGCAATAGTGAACATTGAAAATTGAAGCGCAATTCGCCTTAGAAAGCAAACATATGTAAACGTTGGACGTTGAAGTTGACTGCATATAGAGCAAGCTGCAACTACCAGAAAATACAAGCTTGGACCATTCGGCTGCAAGGTCTAAGCTACGGCTCGGCTTATTCTCTTATCCTGTATTGCAGGCGGCGGACATCTTAGTACACAGGTTCGGTAACAAATTATAGGGGGCGAAGCTGTACTGACACAGACTAGAGCCACACATGTTCCTGTCGGGGAAGATCAAAGACAGCATCTTGAGTTTGCTAGGTATACTGCTAACAGTTTTAATCATCTCTATGGCTCTATCTTCCCATCTCCGGAGGCACTCATCTGTAAGCCTCCTACGCACTATCCAGAAATGGACCTTAGAGCTACGCTGACTTAAACAGCACCTGCGAAGCGAGTTATGTCTCTCAAAGAGCCCACCTTGAAAATGTCCAAGTCGCATGCCGACAGCCGATCGAGGATCCTCCTTACCGATTCACCTGATGATATTCACAGGAAAGTTAGAGCTGCTCTAACTGATTCAGACGCAAGCATAAGCTATGACCCCGTCCGCCGGCCGGGCGTATCTAATCTCATAGAAATTCTAAGCCACTTCGACGGAAGATCATGCGATGACTTAGCTTTGGTGTACAAATCGGCGAGCTTTCGGGCTCTGAAGGAAGACCTGGCGGATCGAATCTCAGGCCACCTGCAAGGAATAAGAGAGCGGTACTATTTGCTTATGGAAGATAAATCTGGTTATCTGGATACTGTCATAGAGCAAGGTGCGCAGGCTGCATGTGCCAATGCCGATGTGACTATGAAACAGATTAGAGAAGCCATGGGACTGTGAGGGCCATTCATCCTTCCTACCAGGCCCTCCACCGCTATTATGGCCCTTGTTATCACCAATGAGCAGTGAATAGTCCCGATCAAGACCATCGTTTACATGTATGAATATCATGTATCTATACTGTACTATAGTCTTTTAAATATATCCTTAATCTTACATTGTGTAGTAAATCGGTCATACTCCGTATAAAAAGTGAAGGATAAAAGCCGTCTTCCTACAGGAGCAGTAGTACTTTTCGCTACTTTTATGTCCCGCATTTTTTTTTTTTTGCTGCCTAAAATAGGCAACAATAACAATCGCGGTGCACGTTTATTAGAGGCTCCAGTAGAAAGAAACCATGGCTAGTACAGTGTTCGTCAGTACCGGTGCGGTAAATAGTGTACCTCATATGGAGATGTTGCTTGATTTATGATAAAAAGTTTATTTAAGGTCCCCGACACCTCCGATAATATGGAATACGTTGGCCGAGCCAGCCGATTTTCCGGCAATGAGGTAAAATATAATCCGTAAAGAGCGAACGCCTACGTCAGTCGTCCAGTTCTCCTGGTGCCTAAAACATTGTCACACAACAGAATAGTCTAGAAGTAACAAAGCCATATAACTAAGAATATTATCTAGTATATGAACCTAGCCAGATTCCTATATAGGGTGCCACTATAGAGTAGAACTATTTTCAATTTTGTAGTGCAGACTGTTTAACATAGAAACAGCGCAATATAAGTACGTACTAGACATGGTGAATGATGATGAGGATGACGAATACAAGCATCACACCTGCATAGCCCCATTGGACTAATCATCGTGTGCCCCACTCTGGCTTGCCGAGGCGGTCTGAGTGGAGTCTTCCGTGATCTCTAGTCAAGCAAAACAGTACCAGACCGCATGCAGTGTACGACATCAGTTCCAAAGATCAGTTCTTTCCGTTACATACAAGAACGCAGCCATGGCCTTACCTCCAATTGTACATAAAAGCTTCTTTCCTGGGCTTTTATACCGTATACTTCCTCGAGGTATTTTTATCGGTTTTGATTGCCTTGTTCCAGCGTGAGATTGACTATTGTCCTCAGGGTACAGTGTGCTAGAAGAGCTTTGCGCTCATTACTAGTTCTGTGGCATTGGTGAGTTTTGATTTACACAACAGGAAGGCCCCAGGCCTTCTTTCATGGGACAAGAGTCAAAGGAAAAGAGAATAAGGGAGATCGCGCAATGCAAAAGTCATGGCTTGTTTTGCTCGCTGTCTATCTTGGCTTGCAAGGGACAGCAGCGCTGACACTCCACCAAAGAGACCTTCCGGCCGTTGTGTCGTTGGGTATTAAACGAAATAATGCTATCGACCCTGTGGCTAGAGATCGGATGAGACGGAAGCGCGACAAAACCGTTGAGCAGAATCTTGACAATGAGGTATGTCGGCCAAACAATGAAATTTATGCATAGCCACTAATTTATGACATAGGAAACGTTATACTTCTGTAACATAACCATCGGCACACCAAAGCAGAGCCTGCGGTTAGTTCTTGATACGGGAAGCAGTGACCTTTGGTGTAATGCGGCGAATTCGACGCTTTGCTCATCTAAAGAGAACCCGTGCAATGCCTCAGGGTCTTACGACCAAAGTTCATCATCCTCCTATTCCTATGTATCTTCAGACTTCAACATATCGTACGCTGACGGGACTGGAGCTGCTGGTGATTATGTTACCGACATTATCCGTATTGGAGGTGCAACTGTCAAGGACTTCCAGTTTGGGGTGGGTTACTCGTCTAGCTCCGCTGGTAGGTCGATACTATACTCCTCTACAGTATTGAACTGAGTTTATGTTGTCAACTAACCTTTCTCCTCTCCCCAGAGGGTGTTTTGGGAATAGGATATACAGCGAACGAAATCCAAGTTGGCCGACTCGGTAAAAGTGCTTACGCAAACCTCCCCCAAGCCATGGTCAAAAACGGTCTAATCCAGTCAAATGCCTATAGCCTTTGGCTCAATGACCTAGAGGCAAACACAGGCTCGATTTTATTTGGAGGCGTTAATACGGAGAAGTATCATGGGGAACTGCAAACTTTACCGATTCAAACGGTCAATGGGGTCTACTCGGAGTTCATAATCGCACTAACTGGTGTCTCGACAAGCTCATCATCAAGTCACCATAATTACTCATCTTCCAATGCTCTCCCAGCTGCGGTCCTACTTGACTCTGGAAGTTCTTTAACATATCTTCCAAATTCCATTGTGCAAGACATCTATGATGATCTCGGTGTCACATATAAGTCATCCAGTGGTGTTGGCTACGTGCCATGTAGCCTGGCACAGCAGAATATTAATGTGACCTACACCTTCTCGTCACCCACTATCACAGTTGGGATTAATGAACTTGTTCTAAATGCAGGTGATCTACGGTTTCAAAATGGCGCGCGTGCATGCGTTTTTGGCATTGTACCAGCCGGAGATAGCACTGCTGTCCTGGGGGATACGTTCCTACGCAGTGCATATGTTGTATACGATTTATCCAACAATGAAATTTCTCTCGCCAATACTAATTTCAACTCTACTAAGGATAATATCTTGGAAATTGGAACTGGTGACGATTCTGTTCCTGGGGCCACCCAAGTTGCAAATCCCGTCACATCTGTTGTGGCCGATGGGTCTGGGGCCAGGATTGGCGGTCCAACTGGTAGAATATTTACTGATCTACCTTCAGCAACAAGTACCGGCGGTGCTGCGATACCTGCCAGATCAACAGATATTCCAAATCGCTTGGTCTTTGGTGCCGCGGCAATTGGATATGTGCTCGCTTTTTGATGTAGATAAGCTTTGCCCGGCAAATACCTTATTTTCTTGCTTGCCTATTAAAGCCTCTGGCTGAATGCTACATGGTGATACCCTTGAGCCTCTCATTTTTCCTTTTTTTCTTTTTTGCTTTTTTATTTTTCTGTCCTCTTCTTTTCTCCAGTGGGGTTAACAAGTCGCCTATATCTATGCCGTGGCCATTTACTCCGTATATCTATATCCAAACATTATATGTATGCTTAATCTACTACGTATATATCGATATTGCCCCGCGCTATAGTCAAGGTTCTACAAGCTTTCTGTGTATCACTCATTCCCCACTTTTTACCATTTGAAGCCTTCCGCTTCCTATCTCCCTTCCCGTCCAAGAACAAAGACATCGTTAACAGAGATCTACACGCATCTCAACAACAGATCATGTGCCAATGCCACGTATTTCTAACCTAGCCATCTTAAGGGCCCGCCAGCAGAATCCACTCCTTCCATTATTGCTCCGAGAATGCCGATCGCAGGACTCTGCAAAGAATGAGCTTCGCTGGCTCCAGGAGCGGGCCAGTCAATCAATTTTGCGCAAACAAGCTGCGCGGTCCACACTTGCCCCCCTAGGATGGAGAAGGCTCCTTAGATCAATGTGCCATACCCGATCAAGAGGAATGCCCCTACAGTATATACTAGGTGATCAACCCTTCGGCGAGCTCGACATCCTGTGTAGAAAGGGTGTGCTAATCCCAAGGTATATCCAATTTACCTGCTTTGCTCTAATGGTGTTTGCAACAAACCTGTGACATATCTAATTCGTTTATTTCCCCTGGGGCAGAGCAGAAACGGAGACATTCACTATACGGACTGCCAAATTGATCTTGGACAATATCCAGAGACATGGGCACCATGAAATTGGTCCACAGCAACGATCCTTCCGTATAGTTGATCTCTGTACAGGGAGTGGCTGCATTGCGCTACTCCTACATGCACTCCTTGCCCCTCATCTTGGTCAACTTTCAATTCTCGGGATTGATGTTAGCCCTGTGGCGATTGAACTAGCCAACAAAAACCTTACGCACAATGTTCAACAGGGCCTGCTTTCAAACCGTGCTAAAGCCGAGATATCCTTCCAGCGTGGTAACGTTCTCGCCAATGATGACACTAAGCTTCTTTCAGCAAGGGAAGTTCTGCGCGTTTACCAGGGACTTCCCTGTGATATGGAGCCAGAATGTGATGTGCTCATCTCAAACCCGCCATATATATCTCCTGAATCATTTCGAGACGGCACTACCTCACGTAGTGTCCGGACTTTTGAGCCACGGCTTGCATTGGTTCCTCCGCTCAGAAACTCTATTATTGGGTTAGAAGTGGATAGACGGGAAGATCTCTTCTACTATCATATCATCCTGCTATCATTTCAGGTTCGTACGAAGCTTGTGGTGCTAGAGTGCGGCGACCGCTCACAGGCTAGGAGGGTAGCTACTATTCTCAAGACATTATCCAACAGCTATCGGCTAGACGCCCTATCCATCGAGATCTGGTCTAGTGCTGGGACATTCATTTGTGATGAAGTTTCTTCTAGGAACGAGCCATGTGCAGTTGTTCTACATAATTGGCCAGGATATTCCAAGGGAGGATTCTAGTATATAGCTAAGTAATGTTGACATTTAGGAGGTATACTGTACCAACCGACAACATATGATTATGATTATGGATTTTATATTTTCTTGAAAAGTTTTTACTCAAGCAACTAGTTGTGACAGCCATTCAAACAATAGTGTTTGGTGCCAGCTAACAAGAATTTCACCATGAAGAGGGATTCTGGAAAAAGAAACTAAATGGTGGGATCCCTCGCGCAAGCAGCGAGAATATAAACAGGAAAACAGACCAAACGAGACAATTATTAAATAAAGAGATAACTTGGTAGGAGGATACTTTAAATAAAATAAATATCTTTATATTATCCCCCTTCTTAGGCTCAACTACTTGTCGCTGCTGTCAGTGCTGTCACGGTGCCAGCCCGGATCATTATACTACCACCTCTAATCACCTACCATCCCCAGTCCCCTGACGGCCAGATGATTGATTCACCCAATGCCCAATTTTGTCACCTAATGAGACTGCAGAGCTGATATACCAAGAACTTTACTCAGATACAGAGTATTTATAGATAGAATAGATACCTGGTTTACTGCTATTTAATTAAAAATATAGAAGACTATAAAAGTTTTTTTTTAACATTAGTTAAAATTTTTAATATATATAAAGATAGAATATTAGAAATTTTATATAAAAATAATTTAATATATTAAATACCTAAAACTACAACTAATAATATAAATAATAATAAAATAATATTTTGTTATTAGTATCAAACATAAGACATAGCTATTTAAATTTTAAAATATTATATTTTTTATTTTATTTATATAATCTAATTTACTACTATGACTTTATTTGTATTTTTATAAAAAAAATTACTAAATAGTAACATTTAATATAAAAAAAAATAAAAAAGGAACTTTAATAATCTATTAAAATAATATATAAATAATTAAAAGGATTTATAATTCTAATGATTTTATATATATAGATATAAAGAATTTTAAAATGGCTTTTATAAAAATATCCTTTTAAAAATATAGAGATTTTCTGTAAAAATCGTTTTTTAAAATTCCCTCTATAATTAATAGTATAACTATTCATTAAGTTTTA
>ML736217.1:0-47032 GCA_009193595.1 Aspergillus bertholletiae
AAATCATCGCCGAGACCATATATGAAAATTTTACGTAGTAATAAGAATAAGGGCAAAAAAAAAAAAAAAAAAAAAAAAAAAAAAATATTTTTTAAAAAAAAAAAAAAAAAAAAAGAATCCAGGGCAGCATCAAATCATACATGCATGCATAAGTAAGTGAACAAGTGAAGATGTTTAGTCAGTAGTCACTGGTCAGTCCCCACCCACGCGATTCCCAATGGGAGTTAGCTCCGACATCACCCCTCCAAAGGAATCCATGACGGGCAAAACACCTTCCGACATCATACTTTCCCTCACAGAACAGAAGAAATAGAAAAGAACATTCCAAAATGGCTCCCAAGAAGGGCGGAGAGAACTCGAAGAAGGCAGCCGGAAACGCCCGCGTACGTGAAATGTGTTTCCTTTCCTTGACTTTTTTTTTTTTTTTTTTTTTTTTTTTTTGCCCCTCTAGGTAGCATCCGATCTGATAGTGTTCATTTCTCGGATCTGATAAATCTGAGCTCTTGCTTTTTTTTTTTTTGGCCCCGCCCCCCGCCACACATGGGCTATATACATTATCTTCTCGATGGCTATACACGCGATCATGCAAGGTACTGTGCTTTCTATCGCTGATGAGTCTGTGTTTGAAATAGAAAGCGGAAGCGGCTGCCGCTAAGAAAGCGGTTGAGGATGCGAAGCGTTCAGCGGAGGAGGATAAGCAGTGGGCTAAGGGCGCTAAGGGCAATGCTAAGAAGTAAGTGGTTTGGCCTTGTTGTATGTCTTTTAGTTTACGCACAGGAAAAAGAGAAACGGTGGGAGGAGGGGAGGGAAGGCACTTCCAATGCGGGGATACGATTTTCTCCGTTCTTGTTTCAGTATGCTAATCGAATTCTTTACATCCAGGGAAGCAGAGGAAGCCAAGAAGGCCGACGCGGCCCGTAAGAAGGCCGAACGTGATGCTCTACTCGCCGCCGAAGAAGCCTCCCAGCCCTCGAAGCCTAAGGGCAAATCGAACCAACCGGTCAAGAAGTCCCGCGGATTGGATCTCTCTCAGCTTGACGAGCAGCCGGCGTCTCGTAAGGGAGCTGCCCTCAATGCCTCAGGTATCGATAACGCACTGGATGCCCTGTCGTTGACGGGCAAGGAATCGTCGAAGATTGATCGCCACCCGGAGAGACGGTACAAGGCTGCTTATACCGCGTATGAGGCGCGCCGCATGCCCGAGGTGGAGCAGGAGAACCCTGGTCTGCGGAGACAGCAGCGGTTGGACCTGATCAAGAAGGAATTCGACAAGAGCGAGGAGAATCCTTTCAACCAGGCTCACGTGGCGTTCGATGCATCGAGGGATGAGATTGCCGCTGTTCGCGATGCGGAGAGGAAGAAGACGGAGGCCAGATTGACGAAATAAGTCCCTTTTTTTTGCCTTACTCCCGTTCCATTGGGGTTTGGCATGTTCCTTTTATGGAGGCTCGTCTGGGCGCTCTTCCCCCGCACAAGGCGCTTGAGATGGTTCCTGTGGTCTTGATATACCCGGCTTTTGGCTTTTTGGTTTCACGGTGGGTTCACGACGGTGGGCACAGATGGGAGAATACCATGTCTAAACCGCGTCACCGTGGAAGGCGATTGATGTATTTATGGTGATGATTGATGTCGGACAGTATAGATGGTCTAACGATTAAAAAAAGCAAAAGAAAAAGAAAACAAAAAGTATATTCTATACCCCAAGTGACAGCTGTACTTGATAACCAGAATCGTAGTCATAAAGTATTCAATATCCGAACAGGCCAATCAATCGCTGTCGGGAAATGGTATCATGCAATCTAATATCCAATACAGAAGGAAGAAATAAACCAAGACGGGGCGTCCAAAATCAGATGGGCGTCTATCCCATGACTGCCCGGACATCCCACACATACAGACTTTCGTCCCAGCCCACACTTGCACACCATCCTTCACTTCCGAACATACACCAATCGACTCCGGTCACAAACTCTGTATGACGCGCCATGCGGCCGAGCTCTACTCCCATCGTTGGGCCAGGGCCCGCTCGCATCGAGTCGACATCCCCAACAACGCCGGGAGGGGATTGGTCGTTCCATGCACGACAGGTCATGTCGTAGCTGCCACTGAGAAGAACATTGGATAAGTGCGGCGACCAGGAGACCTTGCGGACGGCGTAGTCATGTCCAACCATCACGGTCTGTGGGCCCTGCTGCGGGGCACGGATGTCAAAGGTGCGGATCGTCCGATCCACGCCAGCAGTGGCCAGGATAGACGGTCGATATTTGTTCCAGTCATGTGTCAGGGCTTCGGAAGGAGGACAGGCGGCGGGCGGGATACCTGGTTTACCAGGAATCGGAGATACCGGGGCGGCATGGATCGGGATTTGGAGGGTGAGATGGTTGGAGGCGGAAGCCGGAGTACGAAGGTCGAAAAGACGGACGTACGAGTCGGAGGAAACACAGGAGAGGATGTCAGGAGAATGTGGCGAGAAGGATGCGGAGTAAGTGCAGCTGTGTGTAGGAAGAGTGACGAGAGAATGCGGACGATCAGGAGTCCAGACACGCACAGTACCGTCCCAGCTGCTGGAGCAGAAACGGTCTTTGGCGACAAGATTCCAGTGTACACTGAACACTTCGCGGTTGTGTTCCTTCCAATTCTGGACGGGGAAGTCGTTCAGGTTGCAATCGAACAGCTTAATGCTACCGTCCCCAGAGGCTGCAAGAACTTGATTTTCGTGAATCTCAGACCATGCAAGATCGTAGAGCGAGTCTTGGGTGGTAAACCTGGTATTGTCTGGTTAGAAATGCACTGGCTTGGTTATCTTAGATGGAAGGCCTGTACCATTTCACGGGCGCAATTCCATTTGGAGTCAATTCCAAAATGTACATTCGTCCATTGCCCACGAGTCCAAAGTTGGCTGATGCAGCGACGGCCAGCCGGTTATCGAAGAACGGGGAGTACTTGACCGCACAGCCGTTATAGCCCTCGGTGCGAAAATGTAGCATGGTTCTGGGGGGGGCGGGAGACGATGCGAAACCACGCTGTTGAAGTCACGGGGAGATAAGGAGGTAATGGGAAAAAAAAAAAAAAGAAGAAGGAAAAGAAGGAAAAGGAAAGAAAAAAGTGGAGGATGGGAGATTAGCGACTACGGCCAAAGATCATATCGCGAACTGAATGGATGGTGAACAGGAATCCAGTGGTTGCGGGGAGATGCGCCCGTCCTTGGGCCGAGGTTCATTTGTCGTGATTGGTGGAGTCCCCGTGATTAGCGTCGACGTCATGTATGTTTTGTCTGTAGATACGAGTAGATCTACATCTACATCTACATCTCCTTTCAACCACGACTGGGGGAATGCCCATGCATCGATTGCAATCCTCGTTAGCACGATATTCTCGACATTCCTGACTGCTGAAACATAGTATTACATTCCATCTCTCTTTCAAAATTCGAAATCATCACACTAGCTCGTACATACTACTAGTAGTATTCCCCTCGCAGAGCAGAACAACGAGGCTTTCTAGTAAGGGGAAATGATGGCAATCCCTCATCGTCTCTTTAAACGACTTGAATGTTGGTATCCATACCAATAAACAGAGCGCTATGTATTCCCAAGTGATTCATGCGGAGTCTCCGCATGGTCGGTGGAACACTGCTTAGCCGATGTGGAGGGCCGGGGTCCTGAAGTCAAGCCGATCTCTCCGTCTCTCATTTACTTTTATCTGAGCCAGGCTCGCCCACTATCGAGTATCTAAGAATACCCCGGTTCAATTATGTCAAGCCGTGCAGCGCATCATCTCCGGGGCTGCTACCCTCGCGCCCTTCGAGCTACATCAGCCCTATACATGTCCAGCAGGTTTCCTAGCCGGTGCGCACTCCCATCAACTGGTAGACCAGTTGTGTTCAGTCAGAAGAAGAATTGGCAATCCCCGCGGCTACAACAATTCAGTGCATCTGCCCTCCATGCCGCCGAAACCAAAACTATCTGCGTCCCCCCCATGGCCGAATCTATCTCCGAGGGTGTCCTGGCGACCTTCAATAGACAGGTCGGCGACTTTGTGGAGCAAGACGAAGAGGTCGCCTCAATCGAAACGGACAAGATAGATGTCGCCGTAAATACATCGCATAGTGGAACGATCACAAAATTACTTGTCAACGAGGGCGACACCGTTACAGTGGGACAAGCTATTGTTGAGATTAACCTCGAAGAGCGCAATGCAACCTCTCAGTCATCATCACCACCGCCACAAGTAGAACAGGCTTCTGGATCTCCCGAGAAAGCAACTCCAAGGCTACAAGCATCTATTTGGGAAGCAAGATCAATACCCTCCCAGAAACCAAGGAAAGAAATAACCTCTGTATCCACGCCTACCCCATTGGCTACTCCAGAGTCCGTGCCAAACAGCCAAGGCCCGGTATCAGCTTTCCAAGGGAGTCGATCAGAGACGAAGGTTAGCCCGCTCATCCATTTTATGCACCCAACAAACAGCTGATTATCAAACTATCAGGTCAAGATGTCTCGTATGCGCCTGCGCACGGCGGAGCGTCTGAAAGAATCGCAGAACACTGCCGCATTCCTAACGACTTTCAACGAGGTAGACATGAGCCAGGTTATGATGTTCCGCTCGCAGAACAAGGATGACGTGCTTCAGAAGCACGGCGTCAAGCTGGGTTTCATGGGCCCGGTGGCGCGGGCCTCCGCGCTGGCTCTTCGGGAGATTCCGGCTATCAATGCGTCCATTGAGAACGAGGACACAATTGTCTTCCGTGACTATATCGACCTTAGCGTTGCCGTTGCGACACCCAAAGGCTTAGTCACACCAGTGCTACGTAACATGGAAAGTCGGAGCATCGTAGAAATCGAACAGGGTATCGCGGAGCTTGGGAAAAAGGTGAATCGATCAGAATGGCTACCAACAGAGCTCTACAATCGGAATCTGTTTTCTGACATCTACTATTCATTAGGCTCGTGATGGTAAATTGACTATGGATGATCTGACCGGTGGGTCCTTTACAATCAGTAATAGCGGAATCTGGGGTTCGTTGTTTGGCACCCCGATTATCAACATCCCGCAGACGGCTGTGCTTGGGATTTATGGAATCCAGCAAAGACCTGTAGCTATCGATGGACAGGTAGAGGTTCGTCCGGTAAGTCTTTGTCCTCTTTTTAGTGTGTAATTTTTTTTTTTTTTTTTGATTTTCCTGACCCTGCTAGATGATGTATACTGCGTTGACCTACGATCATCGACTAGTCGACGGCCGTGAGGCAGTAACATTCTTGACACTAGTGAAGAAGTATCTAGAGAACCCAGCCAGTATGCTTATCGCGTGAAGTATATAATATGTAAATATATTTTTTATCTTGTATGGTCATCAATATTAGGCAATATTCCGCTTTAGAGAATTCGAGAGAGCCCTCGCCGCCTTGTGGAATTATAGACAACTTAATCATATCTCTAGAAGTCCTTAGCAAAGAAACAAGAAAATACGAGTAGAGGAAGAGAAGTAGAAAGAAGCCCACAAAAGACAAAGAAAAACCTCACGCCCTAAGAAGATCAAGAAGCCTTTTTAGTAAAACAGCCGTCAGCTTGAAGTCCGGCAGTTCCTCAAGCCACCGAAACTTACCCCCCGGCGAGATGCCATTACACCGATTCACGAATCACAGCCATATTGGCACTACACAATAAATACACGCAAGTATTCTCTTGAACAAAGATGCGGGGAACATAGATCTCCGGCTTCTATATCATTTATAGAGTCTTATCCTCCGACCCATACTCGTCCCTTCCCCTATTGGTACTTATACTTAAGAGACCTACAGTCGTCCCTTGTACATGCATAGTTACATCTCCGGTGCTGAAGTCCGAACCCTAACCCGATTGATCTCCCCCAATTCCATGAATAACATATTATAGACTAAGAGCTACAATCAGAATGCTAGTATCGCGGGCACGATACTTCGCTCGGCAGAGCCGAATCACCTCTCTACGTCGCACACAACACTGCCTCTCACAGGCACGACGATATGCTGTTCCAGCCACTGCACAGGCCACCGAGGAGGAAATCGTAGTAAGCATCATTTGGACGTGAAGATATCGTGACAGGAAAGGCTAAACTCCCCCTTTTCCAGGTCCACAATGATGACTTTCTGCAAGGGAGCGCGGCAACCTACATTGACATGATGTATTCCTCGTGGAAAAATGACCCGTCCTCTGTTCATCTGTCGTGGCAGGCTTACTTTCACAACGTGGAGAATGGCCATATACCCATGGGCCAAGCATTTCTGCCACCTCCGGGGCTTGCGACAGCATCAACAAGGGCACCAATCGTACCTCGCTCTCAAGAAGATAGCTCCACTGTCAAACAGTTGAAGGCGGTTCAGTTGATCCAGGCGTATCAGAGATGGGGGCATGAGTGTGCATCGACTGATCCGCTAGGGATGGTGAACGAAGGTAAGGCTCGTCGGAAAGAGTTGCAATTGAGTCACTATGGGCTCGGTGAGCAAGATCTCGATCTCGTGCTCACTGTTGGGGCCGGCTCTGTGCAGGATTTCACGTCCGAGAAGCCCAAAACCCTACGGGAGGTTTTCACTGCCTGCGAGGAGGCTTATTGCGGCACGGTGGGAATCGAATATATGCATATCTCGAACCAGGAGCAGGTGGACTGGATCCGGGCTCGTATTGAGGGCGCCCAGCGCCATCGGTTCACTGATGAGGAGAAACGGCGTATGTTGCATGGTCTTGTCCGCGCCACTAGTTGGGAGAAGTTCATTGCGACTAAATTTCCGAATGAGAAGCGGTTTGGGCTGGACGGTGTCGAGAGCTATATTCCTGCATTGGAGGCCGCGATTGATAAGTCGGCCGAGCATGGTGTTGATAAGATCGAAATGGGGATTGCGCATCGAGGCCGTATGAATATGCTGTATAACATCGTCGGGAAAGATGGAGCGTCCATATTTCGTGATTTCAATCCTAAGGGGACCTCCTCTTGGGGTATCCCGGGGGATGTTAAGTATCATTACGGTGGTAGTGGTGAGTGTGTGACGTCTTCCGGTAAGAGTGTGTATATGAATGTGCTGCCTCAGCCATCGCATTTGGATTCGGTGAACCCGGTTGTTATGGGTAAGACACGCGGGATCCAAGATCGACTTGCGGATGGCCAGAAGTCCACAATGATGCTAAATGTGCATACCGATGCGTCCTTTGCTGCCCAGGGCACTATATATGAGACGCTGGGACTTTCTGAGTTGCCCGGGTATACTACTGGAGGTACACTGCGCATGATCGTTAACAATCAGATCGGCTTTACGACGGATACGTGGCAGGCCAGGTCAACCCCTTACTGCACTGACGTGGCTAAGATGCTGGATGCGCCTGTGTTCCATGTTAACGGAGACGACGTGGAAGCAGTTTGCTCGGCGGCGATTCTTGCAGCTGATTTCCGCGCACGGTTCAAGAAAGATTGCGTGGTCGATATCATTTGCTATCGGCGCAACGGACACAATGAGATGGATCAGGCCTCTTTCACTCAGCCTTCCATGTACGAGCGGATTGCTGAGAAGGTCCATATTCTTGGCCAGTACGAGGCAGGGTTGATTGAGCAGGACATTGTAACACCGAAGCAGGTGGAGACTATGAAAAATGATGCTTGGGATAAGCTCACACAGTGCTTAGAAAAGAGTGGTGACCACAGGCCTGATGCATGCGAGTGGCTAATCGACTCCTGGAAAAGTATGAGATCACCCATGGAGTTAGAAAGAGAAATAGTACCACAGAATGTGACAGCCATTGACAATCAGGCTGTGGAGACTGTATCCCAGAAGCTAGGAGCTGTGGTCCCCGAAGGTTTTATACTACACAAGAATCTAGAGCGTATTCTTGCTCGTCGCAAGCAGACTCTCGCTTCTGGAAAGGATATTGACTGGGCAACAGCTGAGGCGCTTGCCTTTGGCACACTATTGCGGGAGGGTACAACTGTCCGCGTCGCTGGACAGGATGTAGAACGAGGCACATTCTCTCAGCGACATTCTGTCCTTCACGATCAGCGGTCCAACAAAACTTACACTCCCCTAAGTACCCTTGGTAAAGGCCAAGGTCTCTTCAGCATTTCCAATTCGTCGTTGACTGAGAATGCCGCGATGGGTTTCGAGTACGGCTATTCATTAGCTGACCCCAATGCATTAGTGATATGGGAAGCACAATTTGGAGACTTTGCCAACAATGCTCAGTGCATTATCGACAATTACATAGCATCATCAGAAGACAAATGGCTCCAAAGATCCGGAGTAGTGCTTTCTTTGCCACATGGATACGATGGTCAGGGGCCGGAGCATACATCAGCTCGATTGGAGCGATTCCTGCAATTAGGCAACGAAGACTCGAGGTCCTTCCCATCCGCTGAGCAGCAGCGGCGGCAGTACCAGGATTGCAATATGCAAGTGGTCTGCATGACCAGCCCAGCCAATTACTTCCATGTCCTGCGTCGGCAAATCCATCGCGAGTTTAGAAAACGTACGTCTCTCTCTCCCTTTCCCATAGCGTCATATGGCAGAGCACTGATTGAATTATTCGCTTAGCACTTATTATCCTCTTCTCCAAATCTCTGCTTCGCCATACCCTTGCTCGCTCTGATATTCGTGACTTCACTGAAACGCCTTACTTTCAACCTCTTTTGTCTGAAACTGAGCACGGTAAAACCATAAATGACCCTCAGCATATTAAACGCGTCATTTTATGCTCAGGTCAAGTCTATGCTGCCCTTTTCAAGCACCGAGAAACCCATGGCCTGAAGGATACGGCCATAACACGAATCGAAGAACTCCATCCCTTCCCTTGGGAACAAGTACGACAGAATCTGGACTCTTACCCCAACGCAACGGATATCGTCTGGTGCCAGGAGGAAACGCTAAATGGAGGCGCCTGGGGCCATGTGATGCCGCGCATAGATCTCATTTTGCGAAACACAGAGAATCACATAGATAAGAGGGTGAGGTTCGCAGGGCGAGAGCCGGCATCAGGGGTGGCTGTAGGGTATAAAGTACTGCATGCACTGCAGGAGCAGGCGCTGTTGAATGATGCTTTTCAAATCAAATAGTTGATTAGCTCATAATTGTTCAGCTTCACCTCTAGGGTCAAGGTTTCCAAGTACTTGGTAGCTTCCCGTATCAATTTCTACACGCATTTGATCTCGAGCGATTCACGAAAGGTTGAAAAGCTCCCACATGAGACCATCAAAATCTGGTATACCTGTCAATCCAAACGTTTCCTCAAATGTCGAGTCCCCAAATAGCTGCATCGAGTCCGACTGTCCAAATGTAGCTTCCGGAAACCCCATGTTGAGATCACTAAAGCTGGCCGGGTTTGTATCCAATCCAATAGGCCCCTGTGGCTGGTTCGTTGGGTCCTGTCCGAAATGAAACTGGGCAGCGATATTAGGGCTTTGCTGAGTGGCTCGTATTCTCGAACGAAGCCGAGGAGTAGCCGTGGACTCCGCTGAACCAGGAGTTTTAAAAAGTCGCCTCATAGTCACACCCGAGATATCGTCGATGCAATCCCTAGCTCTCTTGGCTTCGAGCCAATATTCGCCGATACTGCTCAGAATATTAAGGGCAGTTGTGATATTTTTTGAGAGTTCATCTATTTGGATGTTTGTAGAAATATCAGGCAACTTCCAAATGCTGTGAAGCACCACAAGTGTGCCCAGAAAAATTGAATGGACAACCAACCTGTTATACTGTAGAGAGTCATGCTTATACAGCTCCCTGAAGCTTTCCAACAGCTCCATCGCGTGTCTGAAACATAAAATGGAAGAATCTTCAGATGGATCTGGAATGGCTGGGCTGGGGCGCAAGACTAGTATCATCATTTCATGATATTTGATTTCGCAGAGCTTGAAACTCGTGTTGTTGATATCATCAGTGCGAGGTGTCTCGGCCTTCCAGGTTTGTAAACGCTCCAGCATCTCCCTTTGCCAGGCGAATATGTCTCGAATGGGTGGGTAGGCATAGGCAGGTGGTTCTCGAGATATACTGTGCATGACGTACTTGATTTCCGAGTTTAGTCTGGCGGCTTTGAATAGGTGTATGCCAAAGGATATATGAGAAGGTGGCTGTTCGGGGGATCTTTCGTGTGCATCAGGTCTCATCAGCTCAAGGTCCGAGATGTCCATAGGAAGCTAGACCCATTAGTCACATACACAGAAATGTTCTAAATACGGGTGAAGTACTCACACGTAGATCACACGCTTCGTCCCGGATACCTACTGGTCGTCCCATCATTGTCCCTATCGTCCGGTCAAACGTATACACCACCCAGAAAACACGAGTTCTCATTTCCTGCTCCAGTAAAGAGATTTTCAGAGATGGCGTGTTTCGTATATCCCGCTGTAAGCCTAAATCTATCAGAGAAGCCAGGCACTGGTAGTTGAGGTTCCATATATTGATCCCACAAGATGGGTTATGGAACCCATACACCATGAGCAGTAGCAATGATTGTAATCCACCCAAGGTTCCATCAGGAGACATATTGCTAAAATGCTTCATTGCTGTAGCATAATAGCCCTCAGCAGGCAGGCGGACTTTAGACCTCCGTGAAAGATCAGTGGCAGCAATAGCCATAACCATGTACACCTGGAATGCCACTATTGGGTCGACATCTTCCAATGAGTATATTTGATCTATATATCCCATATACGACGGCTGATGCAAAAACGGATACATGATGTGGATAGTTTCAAAGTACTTTGCTGACAATTCGGCAGCCGTTTCCCGTCGCGGAGGCAAGGAAGCGGGTGCGTGAAGAATCTCTGCTGCGAGAGCGGTTGACTCTCCTGACAGTGAACCTCTAGAGTCATTGGTAGCGGTTCGTCGCTTCTGATGCCGACCGGCACTAGAGAATACAAGGTTGGCAAAGAAATACCCGCTTGAAGGCCCAATATAGCGGGGCTCGCCTCCGGGTGAAAGTGAGACAAGCCCTATCTCATGGGCTTGTCGAGATTCCATCCGAGGAAGAGAGCGCAGTACATCATGTGCTCCATTTTGGCCTTGCTGCCTGTTTTGCTCCGAGCCCTGCGCCTCATTTGCAGAAGGCTCTCTTCGAGGACTAAGGATAGACGTTTCCTCGTGGCCCTCAATCAGGACAGGAGCTTCCTCTTGGGTAAGGTTGTCTCTGGACTGTTCATCCAAATCAACATTTGGACAACTTTCTTTTACTAGTGTTTCTAGCCACTGTATTCGTTTTTCCATGCTCGCGATATACCTATGCAAGGTCAGGGCTGCTAACTATCAAGGGGAAGGCCAAGCACTAACGAGCGCTGAACCAGCTGTTTGCCATCATTGATACAAGGCGTGTTAGCCTTCTGGCATGACCCACAGCGAGGGGTCTGCCCATCGCACTGTATAAGACAGTATCAGCTGCAGAAGCCCACAAGTTATAGGGCACAAACGTACGCGGATCTTCCGTCGTTGACAGCGGCGGCAGGCGGCACGATTCCGATTCCTCCTCGGTGAGTCCATGGTAGCAACGATATTATTTTATGTCCAGTGAGTCCTACAGTTTAATCAGTATAATATATTGAAATCCATTGATCGAGGGTAGTTGTGCAACTTACTCCAGCCAATGATAGGAGGGGTGTTGGAAGTGAAAAGATTGAGTCCTCGAAGCCGTGAAGATGGGGACGGAGTTCTTCCGCTGGGACGATGCGGATCCCTTCCGAACGTCCCGACTAGCCCTAGACGCATGGTCTACATGAAGACCTGATGAGATTCTAAACACGGCCATAAGTCAATCAGACTACCTTAAAAAAACCAGGATCCTTCGTATTCTCTAGAAGCTTTTGTAGCAACACAAGCCCAATGCGAATTTTCACGGTTCCCCAAGATGACTACTGCTTTTCTTCTGCCGCCGCCTGTGGATTGTCAGCAGAGGAATGGTAGTAGATGCTTATATAGACTCCAGTCTTCTCCGTAAATGCAAAAGAAACCCAAGAGGTCAAATGGTCCATCTGGTTAAGATCATATCCGGGGCTATTTAGTTTGAAGTTGATTAAAGTCCATCCAATTATATAAGAGGAATGACTTACAAGTAAGATTGGATGGCATCCAAATAGGATTCACCTATGTCAACCATTCCAATTTCCTTCATGAAATGTGCAATACCCGTAGCAATCCTTATGTCATTCTCACCATGCACCGGCAGGTAAATTTGGGTCAACGGCGATGAATCTCCACTTCGCATCTCGTAATTCCAAACCAATGGGGTTGTCTTGGAGGTGTCGCTTCGATCATCATGTTCTACTTTGATCTCAATCTCTCTATCCAGGATCTTAATATGTTCAAAGAACTGCAAGAGGAACCGCAACCCTTGGTCCACAGATGGTCCCTCCAGCCAATAACCAAGGGACCAGGCTTCTTCAAACTTCGTTCGCGTCATACTAGCTGAGCACAGATAGATTTTGAGGCGACACTCTGACGGCTCGTTGCAATCCCACGAGAAGAAGCTGTAGGGGTTATACGAGTTGGATTCTTACAAGTAATGGTCTACCATTGAAAACACCTCAGAGCAGTCTACCTGTCCCTGCAGACCTTTAACCATGTTGGTCAATAATTCCCGTGAAGACACCCCAGATATTTTGCATTTCAACCCCGGAAAGGCATAGGCTTTTACCGATATAGCGTCCTCTTTGACAAGATCGAAACTGAACTATACTTGCATTCTCACATATGTGTCATTGATCTTGTTTTCTTTTAGCTTAGCTCTTTCGGCCTCATCGATATGTATGTTCTGCGAGGCTGTATCCCACAATCGTGGATCGAACCCTTTGAGGTCATGTTCCAACAAAGTGGAGAGGAACTCCTTTGCTATGCCTTGGTCATAGGCAATGGGCTCGGTGCCTCTCGCGCCTCTGAGAGGCTCGATGTTGATGCGAACAATTGATTGCTTTCCATGTTGCCGGTAGTTGACACTGAACTCCACAGGAAGGCCACTCCTGGTAATAGCACACCGAACGACTGGTGGATAGGGCCCCAGAAACGGGACGACAACACGTGCATAGGATTCCAGGTACTGACACTGCTATTCGATGCTGTATTTTGACGATATCATAAGCTTCAGTAGGACTGGGCTCGTTTTGTACCACTATTGCTTCCAACTCTCATTCGGGAATTCGAGTGTTGCCGTCAAGGGCTCAAAAGATTTGTGATGTGGGGGGCACATAGTGTGCATGGAGGTCGGAGAGGTCAGTTTTGGGGCGTGAATTCAAGATCTCAACTTCGGATTCTATGGTATCGATAAAGGCTGAGCTTATTATGCGACGGTGCAAGATAAATGAGATGGTCTTGGGGCCCGTTCAAAACTTATTTTTGGCTACTGAGTAAACAAGAAAAAATTATAATCTAGACTGCTTGACGGCGTGACTTGTCGTCGTACTGCGTAATGTAACCTACAGCACCAGGGAGACATTGTAATGACCTTGGTAGTAACGCCACAATCCTGAACATATAAAATAGTGTATGACTTTGAATCCTGGCGGAGAGATTTTTAAATCGGGGGTTCTATGGTGCAGCTGGATCGGATTTTGCATCTCTGTAACCCTAGCTGAGACCATCTCTCTATATCTTCGTTCGCGATACAGTGACTGTTACCATATATAACAAATGAGGAGTTCGGCTCTAGCATATAGCCCTTGTGATACCCTAGGAATGGATGTTTAGCTATACTGGTACAATACAGTACACCCGTGATCTGACAGCCCTTCAAGTAACCTTCTACCCAGTATGCTTCTCAGCACCTGATTGGTCACTTCCAGGGTAATCACGTGGTCCCGGAAGGCATCAATCTCACATCTTCGCTTCAGCCTGCTTGCCAAGTTCCAATCTGATCCCAAGGCCCTAAACGTATATTAGTACCTCATGGCTCCAAATTGGAGTCGTGGGCCCTATCGATGGACCGGTTCATAACCCGAAAGAGGCCACGGCCCAGCTCACCAGTCCCGCGGGCAGCATCACCATTAGAATCGCCACCCCCGGACGAGGACCCAACAGACGTAAAGCTAGCACTGCTTGTGTCCCTCTTCCCGGAGATCACACAGGAGACGCTCCTGGATGTTCTCGTTTCATGTAGCGGGTCAGTCGAAGCCGCCGCATCTACGATTGCAACACAAGCCCCTCCCACGAAGAAACGGGCAGTACCGGGCATACCGTCTGTACAGACGTCTTTGACGTCTCTTGTTCTCCAACCAGGCGCAGGCACAGATTCGCCTATCAAGAGAAAGCCACTGACTAAGAAGGGGAAAACGCTCCATCTGTACTCCCCAGAGGATGTCGCGGCCTACACGCCATGTACAATCATTCATAATTTTCTTCCGGCGGAACAGGCGAATGCACTCCTTCTAGAGCTTCTAGACGAATCCAAGTATTTCTCTAGATATAGGTTCCAGCTATTCGATCGAACAGTTGAGAGTCCTCACTCAACTAGCGTATACGTGTCGACGCCGGAGGAGCATCGACAGCACACGTCAGAATACACATACGGCGGAACCTACCGGTCAAATGTGCGGCAGATCACGCCGCATATGCAAGCTGTCTCCGCCAAGGTGCAGCGCACTGTGAATGATGAAGTACATCACCGGATCAAAACATTTTACCCCGGAGGAAAAAAGCTCAGGTATCAGTCTCCGAAAGAGTGGATGCCAAATGCCGCATTCGTCAATTGCTACGATGGTCCCGCAGAGAGCGTGGGCTATCACTCGGACGAACTGACTTACCTTGGCCCACGAGCCATCATCGGTAGTCTGAGCTTAGGTGTGGAACGGGAATTCCGCGTCCGGCGAATTGTACCCAGCAATGAGGATGAAGAGACCTCTCAACGTGAAAAAGACACATCTGCGCCCCAATCTGAGTCGAAACAGTCACGAGAGGCCACTGATGTTCGTGCTGATGCTCAAGGTCAAATCTCTATTCATCTCCCTCATAACTCTCTATTGGTTATGCATGCCGAAATGCAAGAAGAGTGGAAACATGCTATCGCACCTGCCCAGACAGTTTCACCCCACCCTTTGTCGGGGAATCGCCGCATCAATATCACTTATCGCTGGTATCGCGACTCCCTTCATCCACGGAACACCCCTCGTTGCCAGTGTGGTACGCATGCCATTCTGCGTTGCGCTCAGCGCAAGCGTGAAACTAGAGGCAAGTATATGTGGATGTGTTATGGGAGCTTTGCTCCTGGCAAAAAGAGTTGCGGTTTCTTCCAATGGGCTGAATTTGATGACGACGGGGAGCCAGTCTGGAATAAGAAGCAGTCGGAGGATAATGCGCCCATCTTGAGAAACTTCGTAGATGAGCAAATACCTCAGTGATATAGTGATCGAGGTAATCAATTCTTATTATGGTCTCCGTATTTGTCTGCATAATAATACCCCAAGTGTATGACAAGTTGCATGGCAAATCTCTGTCCGTTGCAAGACTAAAAGAACAGGCAACACCTCCATTTTAAGCCTAGATTTTATCGGTGTATCACACCTCCCAAAATTGAGCAAAAGTTAAAGAATTAGAAAATGCATCCTTGATTATAAACCAATAAGTATAGAATCAGAGTACGAATGAAGTGTAGGTGTTCCCCTCCAGCCTACAAGTGATAAAGCAATCACCATCTCTCTGCTCAAGAGTTGACTCAGCCAGCAGCAATACTCCAATAGCAGCCTGACAACACCAATCGGTTGGCATTTAGTAGTGGTCGAGTATTCATGTAATCATCGTTTTAGATTACGAGCCAACGGACCCTATGCGAATGCTTTGCGGGCAGAGACAACGGCGTGATTCAGGTACAACATAATGGACGGCAATTTCGACTGCTTTTGTGGAGAAGCTCGTCTTTGTTTTCTTAATATGCTTCCCGTCGCCAGAGATAACAACCCAAGCCTTTCTTCAAACGACCTCCTTCTCCTTCTCTAATTCCTGTTCTGCATAGGGCGCTGGTGGAGAGATTGTTATATCGGGGACGTCAGAACTGGAGCGAGCAGAGGTCCTCTCCTTTCGTCTCTCCTGAGGTTTGATGCAAAAGAGATAGTGAGTGCGAGGCCGACTGCAGGCTCCCGAAAAAATCAAAGCCGCTATAAAAGTGCCGCCGATAACGACTATCGGAATAGTAACTAATCCAATGACGAGGATGGTGTCGAATTGATTAGCCATGCTTGTAGATCTATATACTGGGATGGATGCGGCGGGTATTCGGTGTGCAAAGAGTTAAGAGGATATCTTCGGCAGGTAATGGGTAGGTCATGAAAAGACGCTTTCCACCATATTGCATAGATATATAGGGAACAGGTCTTTTGGGCAAGAGCGTACCAGGGGGTGGTAAACACGAATAAGGAAACAAGCGGGTCAGAGTTTGTACAGATATCATTTCTTTCCTGTATACATGAACAATGAATTGGGTATAAATCGCAGGGATGGAACTAATCACGTGGCTCTTCCACCTGTGGGTTTATCATCTCTTTAATTGAGGTAAGCGTAGAGTTGTCCAATCGAGAGAAACGAATCTGCAAGCTTTGGTCAGCCATGAACACAACGAGCTGCTTTGTGTTATCCAGGAGCCCATGGATTACTGGGGGGGAGAATATTATTACCGTATCATCGGCTCCTCCACTTCGTGTCGCATTGCCGAACAATGTTGCTTCTGAATGGCTTGCCTCGACCTCATCTTGGACACGCTTGGCCCAAATCCCATCCCAATGCCAATCACCCGGAAGCCGCGCCTGCGGGATTCCTCTTTTAGAGCTAGTTGTAAAGCCCGAATTGCCGTTATCTTTTCTATGGGCCTTCCACGCATGCCAAGCGCTTGGGTTCCCAGCAGCTTCAAGTGGCAACGAGTCAAGAACTGCTTCATCATCGAATGTAGAGCGAATATAATCTAACAGCACAGAAACCGGGACATTCTTCCTTATCTCGGCGGGTTTCTCCGCTGGAGTGGCAGTGGCACTCTCCTCTTGATCATTATCCACTTGATTCTTCAACGGAGATATAGGCCTGGGGGTGTCGTTTGAGTTCGGAGGCGAGTCCTCACCAGCTGCATCACCGCCACCTGTATTGGAGCCAGTAATGCTTACGGCTGCCGAGGAGACCACTGAATTGATCACACTTCGTTGGCTTCGGCCAAACCAGTGCGGAAAGCCATGTCGGAGACTGAATCCACCGGGCGGTAATCGCTCTTCGTCTGAAGCACTGACGGGATCTTCGCTCGATGCATTTGTGCTAAAGGTATAGGTGGTAAGGGGAACGATCAGCGGGTGGAACACATCTGTAGAGAAGGTCACCAGAGGTGGAAGGTCGGGATATGAAGGCGGAAATCGGATTTGGAAACGGAGGATCGCAGAAGCATATGGGCCTGGACATCGCCTCAAAGAATCAATTAGCCCTAGGTGAACCCCACGTAGCTTTCCATATTCCAGTTGAAAATAATAGTATCGTACCAGAACGAACGAATAATACACCCGTCCAGAGAGTAGGATCATTCGGAACGGGGCTCACATAGAGTCCTGGAGGGGCTGCATGATTTAAACTCGCACTACAATTGAGCTATGTTAACTTGGCTTCGTCCTGTAACAACACGAGACGAGTAAACAAAACTTACAATTCTAGGAGAAGCTGATGTTTACGCAGAGCGGGGATATTCGGTAATCTGGAGGTGGACATATTGCTGCATGCAACTCGGTGATGCTGCTGCTACTTGCTGAGTTACCGCTGAGGAACACGAGACGGCTACTCTATTTTCCTGGCAGAATCATTTGAACACTCCATCCTGTATCTTTAGCACAGCCAGCATCTCCGGTTTATTGCACCTTAAAAAGCGATTCATTTTTCACTGAAGAAATTTTAATGTCTCCCTGCAAGGTGCTCATTATGCTACGTACTTTACGGGTTCGAAAGGCCTGTTTGGTGAAGTTAATAGCATTAAAATATTCAAGTAAAAAACCCCTATTCCTCAATCGGAGCATCATGATGTATGTTTGACTTTGGCGGCTTCTCCCAACCGCCTTCCTATTTAAAAATGGCGGTCAGGTCCTCGTGTGCCCAATTAAATAAAGGAGTTATATCCGCTATCTCCGAACACCTCATACTAGTATCTACTACAATCCACTCTGTTGTTGGTACAGAGTAGAGACACCATTGATTTGGCAAAATAGTCTTGGAAATTTCCTCTCCTCGCAACAGCGATTAGCGTCTGCTTATTGAAAAATACAACTTATTCTTTGGTGGAAGAGGATATAGGACATAAAACATTGGAATGCAGTTATTAACTCTATCGCAAGGGGTTCTATTTTAAATAGGCAACAATCAGGCAAACGCACCGGCCCTGAGGTATAGTATCCCGGCCTCTTTCTCACTGATAGCCTAGGATGAATATTCTATGAGGAATCCAACATAACTTATACAGCAATGAGGGGTCAACCTCAATTACTTGGCATGGGTTGCATCGGTGTCCCTCCCACTACACCGGGATGTGGCCGAATGAACCCTAAGATGGTCATGCCTTCACCAATCCCCTCGTAAATTCCACCCGCAATCCCCTCAACCCACCATGCAGCCAGGCTCGACACCGCAACGCCTAATTTTCCATCATGTATGCTAAGGACTGTGGTTCCCAGGCTCACGCTCCTTCTGCCCAAGGTATCGGCAGCATCCAAGCTCGCCGAGACAACGCGCTCGGTAACCCGATGGGACCGTTCGAATTGATAGAGCCGGTGCAGCACAATCTTGAGATAGGGCATCAGGAACTGGAGCAGGAGAAAAAAATGCACGATACTAGAGGCCAGCAGCCGGTGGAGATAAGATCGCTCGGCCGGATGCCTCGTATTCACAGGTTGGTTGGCGAAGCCAGCTGTGGAAGGTGCAGTGAGAGAACTGGACACTCGACCAGGGAGGCATTTTCTGATTCTAGCAGTTTCTTCATAAGTCAAGTCGGCAGGTAGGGCCTGAAGAAGATAGCACAGCGCATCCATGTACAATGACCGGACCAGGTAGCTATCACAATCGCGTCGCTGGGCTTCCACTCCTGCATGTTGGAGGAATTGAAACGCTATATGAAAAGAGTCAGAAGGTGGATCTTATAATTCTTTTTTCTACATCTACAGCATATGTCAGTATGCTGGTATGGGGTGCATACCTGGGACGACATGATTCCAGCGCAATCCAGACTCTTCTTCATATTTAGACATCGCAAAACCCATAGAATCTACGCCTTTTTTCTCTTCGATGTAAATAGTTTCCGCTGACTTCCCGGAAACCGAAGAGCGACACGAGTCCTGGTCATTAATACTACTGCCCGCAGTAGCAGGGCGTTGCAGGTCTCCCGCGGCCAAATCGGATTTTTGTCCATACAGTGCCAACTCCGGTTCCGAGAGCGATGGCGAGTAGCCATGACCCTTGGATTTGTTGCTTATGTTTGCTGCACTTATTTTTGAGTCCGAATGGGCCACACGGTGGAGCGAAGGATACAAGCGAGGAATATGTCGCCGGATAGCAGCCGGGAGAAAATCGGGAAGTGCCTGAGAGAGAAGCATTGTGTCCGCCAAAGTTGCTTGCTCGTCTATTGTCTCTGGCTTCTCCATGGTAATATCCTTAACCCTTGTGATAAACGAAGGGCAATTAGATGAGGGGCAATTTAAGGTCGGGACTCGGATGACAGAAACGAAGCTTGGATCTGATGCAGCGACAGGGTCATAATATCGAGGGATAGATGAGCACCAGAGAAAACCACGGGTTCAAGGGAGTCCTTTCGCCGGGGACAGGTCTTGTGCACAGTTTCGGGGCATGATGAGGACAACGGATGGTTGAAATGACGCTGTAGTTGTTTAAACATCCGATGCTTGCAGGGGAAACCCGTTGAGGCGCGAAAAACCTCCGAGTTTCACATGTCAAAGTGGCGATCCAACGATTTTTGACCCACACGTTGAAGTCGTTCCTCTGCCGATAAGCAGACACTAAACTAAACATTTCGAGATTAAATCCCAAGTCACTGACATCCCCAAACCCTAGGCACCAGACAAACGCAATTGGACTAGTTACCAGAACACCCTGAACCCATCCATCGAGTTCACATACTAGGAACAATCAGGAACAATCAAGACCAATCTGCTACTTCTCAAAGCAATTTATGTGTCATTCCCACCATCACCGGTACGCCCTGCGGATGATCACCCCTCACATGGAGCCAATCATCGGGCTGAGCACTGACACACTGACGCCCTTGACTTTGATGGGTAATTACACGGAAGGCAAATTATTATGGATTAAATTTCATTATATAAACTACTAGCCCGCTAACATGTCGCGACATGTATGAAACCAAACTAAGGGAGAATCGCCCAAAAAAAGAAAGAAAAGAAAAGAACACATCATGAAACTTTTTGCACTGCTCAAAAATCATGGACCACTATCTACAACTCCAACCTTGCGGTTCCTATCGCAACACTCTCAGAAACCACCCTTCCCCGGGGATGGCGGCCCTTGATAGGGGGCAGCATCGGCCATCAAAACATCCGTATGTTTGGGGCTGGGGATAGGAATGGGCGCAGACCCGGCATTATAACCGGGCAAAGTGTCCACTTTACTTTCGTCCTGTCCAGGGGGTAGGCCAGTCTCATGCCGGCTGCCTTCCCCCAATTCCAATCCTTGTAGGTCATCTAAATCCAAATCCCCATAACGATCATTCAGCTGCTGCAGGAACTCGGGATCAAATCCCATCTGCACGAATGGGTCCACGGAGCCGCTCATAGGCGTCGAAAATGATGAGACCCCAGCAGAGAGGCTGCTTCCCCAATCCGTGGATAAGCCAGAATGTGCCACGGGGGGGGGCATTCCAAGGCTACCAGCGTAGCTACCAGTTGAGCTCCCTGGAACGCTCGCCGCCGCTGAAGACCGACCAGTACTTAGGAGTGCAGGACTCTGGAAGCCAGAACTAGAGTGACTTTGGCTGAAGGCATGGCGATGAAATATGCTCCGAGCTACGGAGTTGGTCTCAACCGGTGGGCGCCGTAGCCCGCCTTGAGCGGCATATGGTGGTTGCATTCCCAAGTTAGCGAATTGAACATGCTCTGAGCCCGGAACGTCTTCAAGTCCAGCCACACGTTTAAGAACCCCAAGCCAGACTGGGTTATCGGCACAGGTCTGATTCCAAGGGTCGGCATTGTCATAAATGATGCGTCGAGCTTCATCTTGCAGCATCTGATCCGTTACAGTAACACCAGCAGCCATGCGGTTATGGATAAATACCATAAGTTCGCGCTGGAGACGCTCATAGCAGCTGACATCCCCCGGTACGGCCAAGCTTGGTGAGTGCCCTGCGGCGCGTGAAGGTTTATAAGGATCCAATGTGAATTTTTCCTGGCCAATAAGGTATGGAGGCATCGCGTTCTCGACCAAGTTTTCGACATCGGGATCGAAACCCCAGTCACCCTGCCATTGAGTCATGTCGGCACCACTCTTGAAATGGGAAGCCAAGTGGTCAACTCGATCTTTCCACGTCGTGAGGATAGTTGCACAGAATCCACACCGCGATCTTATCTCACAGGTATTACTTCGCCATTTATCCATTGAAGGGTGAAACTTGACATCATGCACCAGCCTCAGATGCTGGTTGAGGTGGTCCTTCCGGTAAAATGCTCTTTCGGAAGGTGATTTCTCTTGGCAGGTACTGAAGTTGTGCGACTCAAGATGGTCGTTGTCCGGGTTGGCCTCCATACAGAATACACAACGGTGGGCGCCGTCCATGAAAACAACACCTCCGTGAGGCGAGCAGGTCCACTTCTCCAAAGCTAAATGCAGCGATTTCTCATGTCGTTGCCAGTCATACTTGGTCTGGAAGGAGTCGGCACAGAAGGTACACTGGAATATACGAGTGCTGCGAATCTTTTGTTGGTTGAAAGTGTTCACGGGTGCTGGAGCTTTACGGCGGCGACGACGTTCCTTTCTGTCCATGGAACCGAAAGACCCCAATGAGGATCTATGGGAGAAGGCGGAGGCAAAGGACAGGTCAGATATGGATGAATGAGTTGCTGACCGACTTGTCTCTAAGCTACTTATGGAAGGGGCACGGAATATATTTGAGTTGCCATGGCTTGAGTCATTGCTTGACCCAGTCTTCCGAGAATGGGAGCGCACGTGACTCGATTGAGAGGGTCGCTGCCGAGCAGAATCTAAAGATGTGTTCACCAAAGCTCGGAGAATATCAGAGGTAGCAGCAGGTTCATTTTCAGGGGGGGAGTGCTTCCATCGCTCAAGGGGAGTCATGAGGGTTATATCCAGTTGTTGTTGCCTCGGGATATCCATGGCACCGGGAACCGGAGAGCTGCTGCGTGGAGCGGGTCGAACTTTACCACGCCGTCTGGCATTGGCAAGCCAATTGCAAATTTGGGTCCGCTTCAGCCCCGTTCGCTGCTTCAATTCATCTTTCTCCTGCTCGTTGGGATACGGATGGTCGCTATGTTCGTATAACCATGTTTTGAGAGCACGGACAGCTTCGCGCGAAAGTCGCGAACTACCTTTTCTTCCACGACCATCGACATCTTCAACGAAGGTTGCACCGTAAGCTGATTTAAGCGCTTTCTTCCCCGTTAAGCCACCGGTTGGAATGTAGGTATTCTCGTTGATCGGATGTAACGTGTCCAGAAATTTGCCCGGTGCTTTAGCATGAGTGAAACTACACTCTCGGTAGAGCGAGATGCAACAAGTACATCCACTGTTTTGCATAACTCCCCGATTGGCAACAAAACAATCCAGTCCCATGTTTCTGCAGAAATCACAGGGCTCTTTAGCACGACCCATGGGATAGACCCCATTATCCATGGGCGGACCTGGGGACTGTTTGATGGCAGGTTCAACGTCTTCCTCCGGCAAATCGCTAGGGAACTCCAGCGGCTGATCTAGAAGAATTGACTCGTAGTTGGCTATAGCATCATCATTTTCATCGAAATTCCTACTGTCCGAAGCCACATCATCGTCACGAAGTTGGGATTGAGACCCATACGAAGCCCCGTCGAAATCAAAGAACTCCATTTTCGCGGCGATGCTCCGGCTTAACTCCGTTGTGAGTTAGCTGGGGGCTTTGGTGCTTCGGTGACACCAGCCAGGGGAAAGGATAAAAATTAAAGCAGCCTTAATCGGAAACGTTTCGTCTGGACAACAGAGATAGCTAGTAATACTGAGAGGGAATGGGTAGTGGGGGGAAGGGGGGGGGAGAATGGACAACGGGCAATGAGAAGTAGTAGGGTACGGTTTTTTCGTCTGGGGTATCAAAAGCATGCCGAAACCAATGCAACCAGACTGTACCAGTACCTTCGACGTTTGAGTTTAGAAAAGCTGAGAGAGTCTGGGACACGTCTTCAAGGCGTGAGGATCGTATTCGGTCCCAATCGGGCCCCGCCGACGACCCATATCAAGGTCTGGAGATCACGCCTTTATCGATAACCCATGGACAAGGTGGTGGCAGTTATCCAATGACTGACTGACAGCGAGAGAGAATGCAAGAAAGAATGGGTCACGACCGACTCACCCTGCACGCCCTCCCAATGACAACGCCATGCCTCTTTCGGCAAAGTGTGCCCGTGCGGGGTCTTTTCCACGCCCTGTCTAACTAAAGATAGTAATCATGAATCACCGGCCCGTTCTCTCCGACGATATCGGAGCCGGAGTTTGATAGGCTCTCCCCTTGCCGACACTTCAGTTAGTTCTTTCTCTACGGAGGACCTAACAGTGGGTGACGGTGGAATAGCCATGGTTGTGCGTGGCTCTTGGGGTTAGGAGCGTGTCCTTTCTACCCTGTATGTCGTTGCCTTACTCTCAGCCGGCTCTAAATATATTTCGTGTATCTTAGTTATAGTTGGTCCGATATAATTGTATATTAGAACTGACCTTCACTTACTAGCTTAAGGGCGCTAATTAAACCAATATCTCTAAATTTAATGCTGGGCTCTCTAATATATAACCGAATGAAGTAGACGCCGTAGACCATGCAGAAGTCGCGGGGTACTACTGTACTAGTACAGCGGTATATGTAGCATGTGGGCATAATGTCTAATGATTGGGGCACAATTTTCATCTGTAAACTAAACCTCAGCTGAAGCACGCTAATCTCATATATCTCCTTCTTGGGAATGTCCTCCCAGAGCTTTATCATTCTGTATTAAGATAAGAATAAAAATAAAACATAATCTGATACCCAGAACAAGCAATTCAGCAGCTAGCAAACAATCTGAAGACCCGAAAGCAATACTACAAGTCTTTAACATGTAACCGATGGCCTTTTCACAATAACCGCTTGCGCCAATTCCCTTACAGGAGCACTTGAAATACCGTTCATTAATTCTCAACTGGCAGAGATTTGCGAGCACGCTTACTAGGGGATACCGATCTTAGGCGAGCACGAAACCTTTTAACAGTTTTAGAAAATCTGTTGCGATGTTTAATAACATTATGATCTTTCATGATCACCTCGGCAAGTGGCATGGTGGTGAGGAAACGTTGCGCTCCATCCTTGACTGAAGCCAGAGGTTAGCGAGGCCAATACACCAAAGAGAATAGGACTTACGTCTGACTAAACTGTCTATTTGACCCTGGATCTCGTCAATGCTTAATGATGACGACTCGATGAACGCGATGGCAAGATAAGCCCAGAGTTTTGCGTAGAAATGGCCTTGAGAAGCCATAGGTTTATCAAACACCTTGGTGTCCATGATGTACCCGCGGACCTCCTGGTATTTCTCTAGCTTAGATATTGCGTCTTTTGAGCCACCATCCTTTACCGCCTCCAAGGCTAGATCATTACACCAAGTCTCCGTATCGAACATCATGCAGTCAGGGAACTGAAGATCTAGGAATGACACATATTGTGAGGCTAATGTCATAGCCGAGAGGCGGTAGTCAAGAATATCATTCAGATAGACGAGCTCTTCCTTATCACACTCCTCTCCCTGGACCAATTGTCTGAGCGACCAATGAATTCCCGTGTTGCACCCAATGTTATCTGGGCCTGGAAACGAGTCTATATATGCTCTGGCCTTGGCTCTTACGACGTTGTGATAACCTCGACCAATACTGCCGGTAAATCCTAAGGCAGTTTTTGGGTCACAGTTTTCGTCCATGGGCTGTATAGACGAGACTTCGCGCAACTCTTCCCACTTCTTTTTATAGTCAAGGAGCGGAAAGCCGGAGCGTGTCCTCCATTCAGAACTCCATTGATCGTCTTGTGCAGAAAACGAAACCCCGTGTTCATGGTAGAAAGGGTCATGTTCTTTGTATGCTTCATAGACTGAGCTGCACAGGCTCACGTAGGTTGGCGATGTAAGTAACTCTTCGTTTCTATTAAGGATCGCATCAGAAGAACCACTGCTGCTCATTGTTGACATATTTACCAAGGCATTGAAGACGGCCGTGGCATAAATCGAACCCGCAGCCCGTCCGCAAGACTGGCTACACGCCCATGACCTGCTAAGTTCTCTGTGGTTGACAGCGGTCATGCCTGAGATGTTGAGCTTTTTGACAGGGGGCAATGAGAATTTGTTCATGGGTTTAAGAACCCACCCACCAGAGAAACATGACGTTATGAGCAGGGTCAAGTTGACGCCTGTTCGAATTGCAGAATTAAATTTCTCACGAGTTAGCTTTGGGGTTTTCTCAGCCAAGCATTCACCACCAACAGCGACCCCAAATGTATCCGCCTCACCATGCCCAAAGACAAAGACTAGAAGAGGTTGATTTTTCTCCATGGCCATTTGACTTTCCGACCTCAGAGTTGCCAGAAATCGTTCCAGTAGATCTTTCGGAGGAATAACGCGGATATTCTTACTAGCCTCGATTCTATCCAAAAGCACTTCATCGAGGACGACTCTACGGTCGCCACTTCTACTACCATGGGCATATTCTTTGTATTTTGACACCAGTGTTTTTGGGTCGACACAGGTCATCCATAGTTGGTTTGACGAACGGAATGGCTCTATTTATATTATCAGCTAATGAAAGGCAAAAGAATGGGTACGGATGTTGAATGTTCCACTTACCGGTGTCCTCTAGAAGGTGGTGAAATAGGTAAAAATCAGAAAAAAACCACCCATCCTTTCCGGGAGACGCTTCATTGTGCCAATCGTTCGCACCGCACAGCGCTAGTATGCGTGTATTTGGCTGGATGTCTGGTGGGCAAAAAGACCGAAATTCACGAGTCTCAGCACCGGGTTCTCTGCCATCTCCCCCAATGCTTTTAGGTATGAGTGTTCCGCCTATTGACATGTTTGATGATGGGTACTAAGCTATCTGCCAATAACAAAGAAACAGTGGAGTAGTGGAAGTGGAGTAATGGACGGGCAATGTGGGTCCCTACTAAGATGAAGGTTTGAACGGCATGTGACTTCTGTGAGGTGATTGGTTATCTAAGCGGGCTCGAGACCCAACTTCCAGTTTATAGCCACGCACCATGATGCCAAGCGATACTAAGGATTCACCATCATGGGCATGGAAATAAATGTCCCCTCACCGCCGTTCACCAACTCCCCCATGTGATGTCTACAGTAGCACTGCCCCATATTTCATAAACTCACGCCAATGCAACCCATTAAAATATACTCCGTACACTTAAAACACATGGTCCTGATGGGGCTCCACGCAACGGAACTATTTCAACGTTAAAGCTCCATATTCTAATTCCTAATCGACCCTTATACCTAAGTAGAGAACACCGGTATTCGCTGTTACAGGTATCAAGCTTTGCCTAGATTAACATGATACGGTAATAGCTATGCTTCAAGCGGGGGTTTGACAGCCTCTGACATTATGACCTCATCTAGCTGATGTGCCAAAGCTTCTAAAGTTTTATATACGAGACGCTTTGTGATTTGATGTCAGGAATGCATGCCTTGGTTTTGGAGGGTATAACACCGCGCATCTATTAAACCGTAGCAACTCTTGAGACAATACCCTTCCTGGGGAGAATTGCATGATGGTGTAATGTCACATGGGAACGTATACGTGCAGTACATGCGTGTCTACAGATCTAAAGATCACGTCACCCTAGTAAATATATTTTATAAAATACGAGCTTCTAGCTCTTGAAGTGGCCTGTTCGAGAATGGGAGGCTCCAGGATATCATATAAGTCCGATAAAACAGGTCTCCGGTAAATTCTGGTTTCTTCACTCCCTGTGCTTACGGGGGAAGGCTCCATGCAGTTTTAGACATCGTTAGCGTATATATAGCAATTTGTTGCCCGGAGTTATATGCAGGCTGCGCGTAAGTACCAATAGCAACCGACCAGTATAAATTATCAGCGAGTAGACCACTCCCCGGCAGTAAATAGGGATTCGAGCTGCAACGGGTATCTACATCAATCCGGTATGGCTAGGAACTACGACTTCACGTACTACATGGATTGCGGGATACCTACAGTCCGTGGCAAGCTCAGTTTGATGTGAGTCCTCGTTTCTGCTGTATGATATATAGGCCAATAGCAAGTAGAGAGGAATGGAGCAGGGTCTATTGATTATACTAGGACAAATAAGTCAGGCAAAAAAAGAGGTTTAGCAGAGAATGACGGTATTTACCTATGCAAAAAAGTACTATTTAAAATCTAGTTAACAAAATATGAGATTTTATAGAAAAAAAAAAGAATTCCGATGCGGGGAATCGAACCCCGAGCTGCTGTGTGAGAGACAGCGATGTTAGCCATTACACCACATCGGATGTTGTTGAAGATTAGCCCACTTTTTTCATATATAAGACAGATGTTACTAAGAGCGAAACCCTCTTTGGCACCATTCTCCCCAGGCCAATTTCCTTTACTTCTGTTCTTTCAATATGCCCGGAAGAAACTTTTCAATTCAACCTTCCTAATACTTCAAAGGTTTAAAAATTATTACGCAGTGAGGCAAGCGTTATATATCTAGTCGACTTTCAATATCCTGCTTCTTATACTGAGTTGAGCTGTCGTCAGGGAGAATATATACACTATACACAAACGCCCAGGTTCACTTCCCATGCTTCTGGTTGAATTCATCCACAACCTTCCTGGTTACTTTGACGATGTCCACGCACCCAGGGGAATCAGAATGGCAACAAATGGACAGAGGATAATTCTTCAATGGCAGTTGTACGACAGTCCCATCGACCGCGGTCACCGACTGCTCTTCAACCTGTTGCCTGACATGTCGCTCCACATCGCCGAGGTCCCACGGTTTCTTCTTCCGATCAATGACGAGCATTCCCCTCGCGTCATATTTGACATCACCATATAACTCGGCCCAGAATTCGATGCCAAGATCCTTGGCAGCCTTCTCCATGTTGGTTCCAGCAAGCCCAAAAACAGGTACACCCTTGGGAATTCCAAGCATGACCGCCTTGGCCACCTCGTAGTCTCGGCACATCATCCCATAGAGTACCCCGTGGGGTTTTACATGGTTGAGGGGAACCCCCTCCCGGTCCAAGAAACCCTGGAGTGCCCCCACTTGATAGATGGTCATAGCTGTGAGTTCCTCGGGTGATAGCTTCATTTCCCGTCGTCCGAAACCTTGGAGGTCTGGCAACCCGGGGTGTGCACCGATCAGAACATTATGGGCTTTACAGCTCCGAACGGTCTCCATCATGATAAGAGGGTCACCACCATGGAAACCACAGGCAACATTTGCGATGTCGATCATGGGGAGGAGCTCAAGATCAGGACCACAGGTCCAGTTGCCGTACTATAGGCCATATTAACCACTTAGCATATCGATTATATAAGGTCAGGGAAAGGAAAAACGACATACAGCTTCACCCATGTCACAGTTGATCAATGCCCTCTGCTGGATTGGAGCCATGGTGCATGTGTTATTATGTAGTCAACTTTCAGACCTCCCTGGGAATAATTGCAACCACGAAAAAGTGTCGAATAGAAACAAAGAGATCCTTTGATTGCGGGTGAGGAGTTCTTATGATATCAGATCCCATACTGTCATCCAAAAAAGGAGGGGTTTGTGTCCCACTCTTATCTTGCATTGACTCCGCACGCCTCCAATTTCTCCAACCGATTGTCATCGATCAACGTTCAACCCCAAATTTGAGGTTTATCAAGCAGCCGTGATTCGTATCTGAAAGTCATGGCATATCTTGCCATTGGTCTATAGTACCGAGGACTTGGCAGCTTGGAAAGCGAAGGAGTTCTGGCTATTTGTCTACTCAATATATTAAGCACCCCATGCTACCTCATAGTATTCCCATCAGTGCATCCTGACCCAAAATGGAATCCCTCCGGACATTGCTGGTCGCAAACCGTGGCGAAATAGCAGTACGGATTTTAAAGACAGCAAAGTATGAATCCCTAGACTATATCTATCGCTCGACTTACACCAACCAACTGACTGGACTAGAAAGCTAAATCTACGAACAATTGCTCTTTATACCAAGCCAGATGCTGCCTCTGCTCACGTTCACCTAGCAGATAAGGCCATCCTACTCGAAGGATCACCTGCAAAAGCGTACATTGATGGGTTAGTGCCTCCCATGCTTCCCTGCAATGGCCGTCATCTAACCATGTAGTAGAGATCAAATAATCGAAATAGCAAAGCGTAATCATGTAGATGCCATCATCCCAGGGTATGGCTTTTTGTCAGAGAATGCAGATTTTGCAAGAGCTGTTGCCGAGGCCGGTATGGTCTTTGCTGGACCATCCCCCGAAAGTATTGAAGCATTTGGACTGAAGCATACTGCTCGATACCTCGCCACAAAGGCCGGGGTGCCTATTGTACCTGGATCAACAGGCTTGGTGACGAGCGAGGAAGAGGCCGTGAAGGTGGCCAAGGATCTAGGGTTTCCGGTATGCCATCCGCTAAACTGCTTTCTTCGCAAAGCTAAGATATTGCCCTCTAGGTTATGCTTAAAGCTACTGCCGGCGGCGGCGGCATGGGTCTACTGACATGCAGCTCCGAATACGAAGTACGTGAGTCATTCGCTACCGTCAGGTCTAGAGGAGAGGCTTTGTTCAAGAATGCCGGAATGTTCATTGAACGATACTATCCGTCTAGCCACCATATCGAAGTCCAGGTCTTTGGAAATGGAGACGGCAAGGCCATCGCTATCGGCGAACGTGAATGCTCCATACAGCGGAGGCACCAGAAGGTAATTGAAGAGTGCCCAAGTCCATTCGTTACAAGAAACCCCGAGCTTCGGAAAAGCTTGAGTGATGCTGCTGTTCGCCTTGCGGAGTCTATCAAGTATGGGTCAGCCGGAACGATTGAATACCTTGTCGACGACGAGACTGGTGCATTCTTCTTTCTTGAAATGAATACCCGGCTCCAAGTAGAGCATGGAATAACTGAATTATGCTATGGTGTTGATTTGGTGGAACTCATGTTGAAACAAGCAGATGCTCAACTTTCGGGAAAGAAGGGCCTTGAGGTGGCCTTTCTGGCGAGCATTCCCGTGGATACTCCTTCAGGTGTTGCTATCGAGGCTAGAGTATATGCGGAAAATCCGACGAAAGACTTTGCTCCCTGTCCCGGAACGTTACAGAGTGTGGAATGGAAGGAGCTTCCGGGATCAAGGATTGATACGTGGGTGTACAGAGGTATCAAGGTATCGGCAAACTATGGTACGTTGTCTTTGAATCACAACCAAGAATAATACAAGCGCAAACTTATCCAAGAAACAGATCCCTTGCTGGCGAAGGTCATGTTTCATTCCCCAAGCCGAACACAAACTATCAAGGGCATGAGGACAATGTTAACACAGTCCCAAATCTGCGGCCCCCCAACTAACTTGGAGTTCTTGTCTGAGGTTCTTGCTGACGAACGATTTGTCGCCGGAAATACCCTAACCAGATTCTTGGACGATTTTCAATATAAGCTGTCGGCTATTGATGTTGTTTCTGGTGGTTCTTATACGCTCATTGAGGATTGGCCTGGCCGTCCAACTTTGGGTAAGGGTTTCTGCCATTCTGGGCCTATGGATCCTTTAGCGTTTCGCATCGCAAATGCACTTGTGGGAAATCCAGTTGGGCTGGAGGCTCTCGAGATAACTTTAAGCGGTCCAGAACTACGTTTCCTGGGACCTGCACTTATCTCCATTTGCGGGGCGCCCATTGAAGCCAGTGTCGATGACGCCCCTGTTCCTATGTGGTCGAGGATTAACGTATCGGCCGGTCAACGATTGAAGATTGGCAAGACCATTGGGAATGGCTGCAGAGCATACCTAGCAGTATTCGGAGGGTTCTTGAATGTCGCTGAATGGTTCGGATCGAAATCTACATCTCCAATGGTTGGTGTTGGAGGTTATCAGGGCCGGCAGCTTGCATCTGGTGACCTTCTATCAATAACTAACAGGGTGCCCGATACTTGTAGTAATCTCTCCATACCACAGCACCTCATCCCCCAATATCCTGACCATTGGGAGCTCCTTTCTATGCCGGGGCCTTACGATGAAGGGTATCTTACCCCCGAGAGTATTGACATGCTGTACAAAACAGAATGGAAGATCTCGCACAATGCAGCAAGAGGTGGAATCCGCCTCCTTGGACCGAAGCCGAAGTGGGCTCGCTCGGATGGAGGAGAGGGGGGTGCTCACCCATCTAATCTGATAGAGTATGGGTACGCTATAGGCTCGCTTAACTGGACAGGTGATGACCCTGTGATTTTTCCGCAGGATGCGCCAGACTTTGGTGGGTTTATCAGTAGCCACACGATCGTTAAGGCGGACCTGTGGAAGCTAGGGCAAGTTAAAGCAGGCGATACGCTAAGATATAGAGCTATTTCCCTGGAAGATGCCTTAGCGGAACGCAGCCATATGGAGATATTTGTCAAAGAGGTTATCAAATGCTGTCTCGAAGGAGGAAACTTTGACGACATAGCTCCTTTAAAAGATACCCTCCCTTCAGCACTAACGGCAGAGATTCGTGGTACTGGAGTGGTCCACCGGATCCCGGAGCAGGGGACCCAACCACTTGTTAATTATCGACAAGTAGGTAGCCTTGCCAGCGAGGAATGCATCTTGCCAGTTAAGCTAATAATGGTTTCAAATAGGCGGGAGATGACTATATCCTGATTGACTATGGCACAGGGTCCTTCGACCTGAACCACCGTTGTAGAGTTACTGCTCTGAAGAAGCTCCTAAATGAAGGAAACGGAAATATCACATTCTCCAACGGACTGGTGTCAATGGTCGGATGTGGAAACTGTAAGCTTCACTTTAATAAACGGGGCCATATAGAGCTAACCCTTCGGATAAAGCCCTCATGCTCTACTACGACGGCACTAAGATCCCTCAACAACAGCTCATAGCCTATCTCTCTGACCTTGAGACCAAACTGGGGGATCTTAGTAAAGCAAAGATGCCCAGCCGACTATTCAAGCTCCCACTCACGTTTGAAAGCCAGCGCCAGAAGGACGCAATCGAACGATACATGGAGACTCAGCGTCCCTACGCCTCCTACCTCCCAGACAACTTGAATTTCGTCGCAAGGAACAACGCCTTCACTAGAGCAGAAGTCGAAAACATCTATCTAACCGCGCGATTAATGGTTGTATCGGTTGGATTCTTCACAGCGCTGCCTCTAGCCCTCCCAGTCGACCCGCGTCAGCGCATGAACTGCCCGAAAATGAATCCCAGCAGAGTCTACACGCCCGCCGGCACAGTGTCGTGGGGTGGTAGCTGCATGGCGTAAGTAGCGCTTTCTTTATGTCCACACCAACCCCGTTATGCATTGTACTGTTCCATGAATCCTAACGGACGTTCCATGCATATTTAGTTTGTATAATGTCGACTCTCCTGGAGGCTACCAGATGACCGGAATGACGATCCCAGGCGTCGACATTCTAGGATCCAAGAAGGGATACACACCCGATAGACCATGGCTCTATGAAGAATTCGACCAAATCACATTCTATCGCGTATCAGAAGAAGAATACGAAAAGCAGCTAGCCCTCTTCAACAGCGGTAGATACGAATATCAATGGGAAGAGGTGATGTTCGACATGGCAGAGCACAACAAGCTCCTCCACGACACGAAAGATGAAGTAGCAGCTATCCGAGCACGCCAGCGCGAGGCACAAGTCGAGATGGACAGACTCGAGGCGGAACTCTTAGAACGCTGGGCAAAGGAGAAAGCGGAGAAAGGCATCCCGGTTGATGCGATTGAGAGTTTACTGAAAGGTATGTAGTCGTACAAGCCTCTATTGATTGATTGATTGTTTCCTTTCGGGAAGAAAGTAAGGGAAACGATTGAAAGCAATGTCTACTAACTGTCTATGTCAGATCCTCAAATTCTTCCAATCGAAGCTCCGCTGAATGCTAATATCTGGAAAGTCGAGATCAAACAGGGCGACACGCTCGATGAGGGTCAGGTCGTAGTTATTCTGGAGGCGATGAAACTTGAGATTGCGGTGCGGGCTGAATTGGATGCCGCTGGGGCAACCGTGGAAAAGGTCCTGGTTCAACCCGGTGATTCGATAGAGGCCGGAAAGCCTTTGCTATTAGTCACAAAGGTTTGAAATGGTGATAGCTATTTGGTTACTATGTCGTTTACACGAGTCTTATATGATGGTCTTGATACTTGTAGGCAATGATCAATGAATTTCATTTAACAGGAAAATGCCTGGATATGTTGACAGAAACCAAAAAAGAAAGAAAAAAAGAAAGAAAAAAGAAAACAAAAAAAAGCAACACCTAAACTTCACAACCCCGCTCCTTGTTTCCTGAAGATAAAACCAGCCGGGTAGTTAACAGGGTATCTGGCAAGAACATCGTTGCAAAAAAAGAGAAAAGAAAGGCATCACGGTCGTAAGTAAGACTCTATTCCCACCAAAAACTAACGCTGATTCCCGCCTTAAGGCCACGGACATAATGCCACCACCCAACAGGAATATACAGGCACTCTCCCTCTCTAAGGACGGTTTCGACGTAGTCGGCCTGCAGAAAACCTGGCCACATTGCGTCCCACTGGTCAGACTCTGCGGGGGAGAGTTCGATAGCTGCAAGATCGACTTGCGATGTGTTGGACATATCAATGAGTCGCGCTTCATTGGCTGTACCCTCCGCATCATCCCTGTTCTCCGATGATTGGACGGGTTCCATTCCTTTCGGGTATATCTGGGACGCGGGTGTCTTCGGGGAGTAGAGACGGATATACTTTGCGCCCACGACCTGGACCAGAATGTTATGGTAGGGGTCATGGTGAAGAGGCGAGATAGTCCAGGAGGGACCGATCCAGGTATTGATGATCGGGTCGGCAGAGAGACTCAGTTCTGAGGAAGCCGAACTATCATCATTGTCATGGTGAGAGCTGTCCTGACCTGTAGATGACGTCCCCTTAATAAGTTTCTCTTCTTGCTCCCGGACCTTCTTCATATATACCGGTGTCCCGGGCTCTGGCCCCGGTGGATCAATGTAACAGTAGTCGGGGATGCAGATATCCTTTCGCAAGGCTGGAATCTGAGCCAGCAGATCGTGTTGCGCCATGTAGCCGGTATGTCCCTCATCGTCTTCGATCCCCTCCTGGCACTGTTCACTATCAGGATGATTTGAAGACTGCACCTGTCCACGCCCGATGTATCGGTCGACGAAGTCCCGGAACTCCATTATCCGCTGGCCCCATCCCTCGTCTGTGTACGATCGCCCGATCTCCACTGGAATAAGTCTCCGGCCACCAAAGGTACGCTCAAACCAGTAATCTTTCGAGGCCCAGGGCCTACTCGACATCGCGGGCCAGTGGTCGACCGCATCGGTAATGACCAAGGGGGTCTTGATATGGCGAATATGGTGTTCGGTGGCGTCGAATGAAGGCGCTGAGACGCGAGGGATGGGATTTTCCAGCTCGGGAGCAGGGATTGTATCCGGTAAAAACAACGGAGGGGAGAGTTTTCTGCGTTTCACGGCTCGGTCTGTGATAGCGTCGAGGCCTCGAGGGTTCTCGCATTCGACCCCTCCCTCTCCAGAGGAAGACATGGTAGCATCATAAAGCGCATCGAGTAGGGCTTCGATGAGTGATTCGCGCAAAGGGGCACCGGTCATGATCAAGGCTTTGTCGAGAATGTGTATAGTGGGCGATAACCATGGCGCATTGGGGGATACGTCCAACGCCTCTTGCTCCTTTTCACTGGCCATGTCGTGGAGCAAAGACGGGTAAAGTGGTGCATTGTGCTTTTCATTGTCTTGATGTGAGTTTCCGTCGCGTGGAAATTTGCAGTTGTGGCATATATCGAGACAGGCCTTGACGATCGCCGCGTCTGTGTACAGGCGTCGCCAGCATGTTTGGACGTCTTTGAATGGGAACACACGTAGATTTGCATCGGCAAGCTGCAAAGCCTTATCTGGGGTGTTTAGAACGAGCTCCCGGTGGGCTTCCGGGCCGTGATTGAGACATTCGAGGATGGGGTCGTCGGGGGCTGGATCTGCAATAGCGGAGAGCGCGATTGGGATGATTTGGTGGAGGTGAACCATTGTCACCCTGACGAGAGGGTTGAGAGATAGACAGTACCCCAGGTGGAATTGTTATCAATGAGGGTATGGTGAGTTAGTGTTGCGGGCCACACAACTTTTTTTACTTCGCCCTGATTTGACCGCGACGTCATGCGGGGATTATATCGTTTAAGCCCGACACCACTGGTTATATTCCAGTCAATAGCCCCGTAAAGTTCTCCAATATAAAATATATTTAATGCCAATAATATACAAGGATCCTATTATAAATACAAAAGATGTAAGGTGAATGCTACTTGAAATTGCGATCATTCCAGCAACTCCATGACAAGCTTTGGAATGCGCTCAACTCCCTCTCCTCTTATGGCACTCACAGGTACCGCGTGTATCTTCTCTCGCCAGCCATCAGCATGGCCTCCAGGATGCTCCGCCTGACCCTTCTCCACTGCGGAAAGATAGTCTCGCAGTATTTTGAACTGCTTTTGAGTCTCCGGTAGGTCGGCCTTCGTAGCCACAACGAACCAAGGTTTTGTGTGGATAGGGGGAAGAGTAAGGTCGGGAAGCTCAGCGTTAGAGAACGTCTCAGGAACTTCAGACTCAAGTTCAGGTAGACCATGGGCCGGTGGAACCCAAGCGAGGGGGTCATGTTCATCTTTAAGTACTGGCTCCGCGTCGCGTATCCGCTCATACTCTCCAAGTTCATGCCACAAGTTCTTCAATCCTTGGATGGGGTCACCAGAACTAAGATCCACCACAAAAGCCAGGATACCCGCCCGCTCAATATGTCGCAGAAAACCTAGGCCCAAGCCACGGTCGAGATGTGCATTCTCAATCAAACCGGGAATGTCGGCAATGGTAAAGTTAGTTCGTGGGGCTATTCCCTTGGACTCAACTAGTGGCCGTCCTTTGAAATCATCGATTACGACCGTTCCAATGTTCGGCGACAGTGTCGTGAACTCCCAATTCCCGATCCGTGTGCGACTGTTGGTCAGCGATCGGAGCAACGTACTTTTCCCAGCGTTGGGCTTCCCAACGAGCCCAACATCGGCGAGCAGCTTCAGTTCAAATTCTAACTCAAGGCGTGTGCCGCCCTCTCCTCGAGAGGCAAAGTTCGGTCGATTAATCGAACGAGACACCCAATGCGGGTTTCCCAAGCCACCGACACCCCCAGCGGAGAGCAAAATAGGTTTGTCCATGTGTTCCGATAGATCAAGATGAATTGGGGCTTTGGGTTCCAGGGCAGCGATATGCTGTCTTCTAGGTGGGTTCCTTGGAAACACCGTCGTCAAGAAATCCGAAGGATTTGCCCCTGGATAAAGTACCCATCGGTCACGACGAACAGATGGCAGCCCAATCTCATCTAATTCGTCTACTCCCTCGGCTTTCTCCTGGGCTCTCAGCCTTTTCCGAAGTGCCCATTCCTCAGCAACTGGATCATACCTGCTCACCTCACGGACCACCGTCCCAACTGGCACCTGAAGGAGAATATCTTCACCTCGCTTGCCACCTTTACTCTTACCCTGTCCATTCTTTCCTCGACCAGCCTTTATCACGCCCCTACGAGCAAGCTTATGTAGACTTGTAAGCCCCTCAATGGCCTGGATGTAGATGCTCCCACCACTTCCGCCATCGCCGCCATTCGGCGGGCCTTCTTCAATGTATTTCTCTCGGAGAAACGAGACACACCCGTTACCGCCCGCACCAGCGTAGACGACTGAGCGACACTTATCCTGAAAAATGAATCGAGAATAGTCTTCAGGCGAGGGATTGAGATGCGAAGGTGTGAGAGGAGACTGGTCGGGCGAGGTAGGATTTTCTGCTGGTCGCACGGGTTCGGCTTCAGTGCTGTACTGCCGATAACATTTCCAGGCCAGTCCTGTCGATCCTTTCTTATTGGATATATGAGCAGTGCGCTGGAGGAAAGAAGGAAGGGATCGCGATAAATATATTCGTTGCGTCGTCATTGTGCAGTACGAGCTGTGTCGCTCATACTAGGATGAGTGATTCGTCAATATAAATTCTAGGGGAAAAAAGTCTTAAAAAAAAGTCAACTCAAAAAAAAAGGCATTTCTCTTCTGCTGCCTGGCTTGCAAAGCACTTTCCTTGAGCAATTGTGAAGAGAGTCGGAATTTGATAGTCGATGTTGTCATAGCTCTGGAGCAAACCTGCATGACACGTGATTCTATCAGCACCTGACGATAAGCCAAACATAATGATGCCTGACAAATGAGGCACAAAATAACTAGTTATGGAGAGAACTATTTGCCGAGCCCATCTACGGATTAGTTAGTTAGCAGTAGTAACTAATGACTTTGGAGCTTTCTTTCCTGCCAGGTTACAAAGACCTCATGGTCTAGAAGAGCCTGGAGGAGTGGCTATGGCCAGAAATCCCCTCCGTTGTGACCTTAATGCATAGTTACAGATGATGAGGTGAGGTGATTCGGTATAGGTATTCTACGAAGAAACTTCGAACTGTTGCAGAATTATTTTATTTTATTTTATTTTATTTTTTTTGGCTAGGGTGTGCGCGTGTTTCAACTCCCGTTCTATAGTTTCTCGCAGCCTAATACGACTTCAATCTATAAGATGGCTGGCTTATACCCTCCAAACTTGCTGTAACTAATCACTGAAGCCCGATCCCTGTGCGGGATCTGATACTTTGTGTACCTATTAATATGAGAGGACAGTTTAGTTACCTTGCGGGATTGCAATAACTACTATAAGGTACGGTTGCTATTGACTTGTGCTCTTGACTATGGTATTTATGAAGCTACTCCGCAACCCTCCCCCCTGAATATCACTTGGTGATGATCAAGTCCTGCGTGATTTGACCAGCATTGGCGGCTGCAGAAGAAAGAGTTATTTACATGTAGTACAGCGCCAGAGGAACGATTGCAAAGAGACCAAGATCAGCGACAGCCATCGACTGTGCATCGGGCAAGGATAAGGATAACATAGCATAAGGCATGTGGCCATATCTATCTTGACTTTATTGGCAGGCATTAATGTAGAAGCCTACTTGGAGTTTACCCTGTATCCCGGTTTCCCATGATTCAAGCATATGCTTCCAAATAAGATCCATGACCTGGCACTATAGCCAAGCATATACTCCGTAGAATGAGGCTAGGCGTCAGAAAGAAAGCAAGAAATAATTTTTTTTAAAAAAAAAAGAAAGAAAGAAAGAAAGAAAGAAAGAAAGAGCGATAGTACATGGTAGGAACACAAACTATGACAGGGGGAGGGTCCCAAGGACACATAGCGCGTCCTACTATATACCAGCTTGATTGCGCCGGATAGCACGCGGCAATGCGACGAACGTAACGGTAGTAACTGCAATAGATCAGTAGACCAGATCCTGCGCAAGTTACCAGTGCCACTTGTCCGTTGCTCACCTTCGAGAGTACGCCCTACGCCCACGAAATTGGTATTTTTATTTTAACCGTACATACCATACTGTCGGTCGACAGCCGCATGGTACCGCGGCGCCGCAGCAAGCAAGCCCCAAGAACTGATTTCCGCACCACAACTCACGGGGATTGCTAATAAGCGGCGAGCATCCCACGAACTCCTCATAATGGCATTGTCCCATCACATTGGTGTCGGTAATTAATAATGGATAGATTGCGCAATGGACATGTCACATATTGATATCCAAATGGTGGGGCGGAGCTAACAGGCAAGTGGCGCCAATAGTGTCTGATTGAATCCTTCACACGATGGGGTTTGTACTAACTGAAAGAGTCGATATCCTCGGTTCCTGGTTGATCAACATGGGTATTCCCTGTAATCTGTAGATCAACCCCGATAATTTGCCCTTTTCTCAAATCGATATTTTGAAAATGTGACGGTGACAGATCAACTGAACCAATCGGCCTGATCGGAGATACTCTGCCAACTGAGTTCCATCTAAAGCACGTACGAACCCTCACCTACCTTACGATCGGTAAATTCGACCCATGGAACCCTCCCATCTAGAGTTTGCTCAAAATGGGGAGGGACCAGAGTATTTTCTGTCCGGCATGCGGGACGCGAACCGCGCATGACGAAAAAAAATTGGTCGACGAGGCCAGCCCCAAATCTGGACGAGTCTGTTACGGGGGTACTTTTGCCAGCTTTTGCTTCCGGGGGGAGGGGGCGTGGCTAATTTGGGGCGGAGGATCGCCTCTAGCGCTTGGCTATGCGATCTGAGCTTACGCTAGATTAGTTTATCGACGGCGTCACTTCGCCAATGCACAAATCCATCCAAGATTCAATACGGGATACCGGCGTGGCGTTTAGAATCCTGGACTGAGAGTTGGATCATATTTTCTTTGCCATCTCTCCTGGTATAGGCGGATTGTTGTTGGCATGGGTCCCTGATCACTGTTAGCTGCTAACGGGTATCTTGGCCCTAGAGGCCTAGACTTACGAGGGCCTAGAATCTGTCACCATAGTGCGGTGGCCTTCCGGGGGAGACAGACAGTACGACAGCTGGGGAGAACAACGAAAAGAACCCTGGCTCGGGACAATATGGGATCACTAGCTGGGCTACTTCACGGTGTCATCCTCGCAGGGATACCAGCATGCCTTTGCTGGGAATTCCTGCCCTCCATGCCTGGCGTCATTGGCAGGGTGTTTCTTCCAGCGCGAACTTGGCCCGCATCAGCAAGGCCACGATAGATGGACGGGGTGGTCAGCCAGAATACAACGGGTGGAAAGGTTTGCATCCGATATGGGCTTGATCGACAGGAAGAGAGCTATAGCAGTTGGGAGAGAACATGTCGACCAAGGAACAATGGAATTACAAAGAAAAAGACAAAGAAAAAGAAAAAGAAAAAGGAAAGGGAATCACCCTGATCCTACGCCATCGATTGCATGCATATTTGACGGCTGTGACAAATCAAAGGATTGTCGATTTATTTTAAATTAAGGTTGATCACTCCGTATCTTGCATCGTCCACAATAGGTAAATGGTAAGAGTGCCTTCAAGCGCTTGCCCATGGTGATAATGGTTATACATCTAGGCTTTCATGCAAAAGCACGGCAACGCCCGTCTTTGGTAGTTAGAGAATACCGGTTTGTCAGTTGGCAGAACAGGTCAGGGCAAGCAGGATTGTGTGACCTGGCCCGGTATCAATCTGGACCAAACAAGTATGGAGGTGGTGGTAACTTGGAAGGTTCAAGAAATGTGATCATCATGAAATAATGGACTACGTGCTCAACATGCATCCAGCCATCCATTGTCGCTTCGTGAATATGGCAAGGTTCCACCCGTGGTACAGTGTACATATGCGCGCGTACAATATAAGCGACAAGGTTAGCCACCCAGTGATCGGTTTGGTCACCAACGAGGGCTAAAATTAGGTTGTCATCCCACTTTCGTCCTGGAAATTGAGTGTACGATCTAGATCGTTGCGCTGTGATAGATCCAATGGGGCCTCTTTCGTGATTGGTAGTTCCCTCTCACAAGACCTGCATCTGCGAAGCAAATCTCCCATCCATTTGTACAGAGCAGGCACGTCTGGTATAGATCAGCACACGATCTTCCCGGCGTTGAGCCTATGATTGGACCTGACGCAGACGCGCACGAAGTACTTTTACTTGAGGAGTCCGACTAGTGATGCAAAGATCCTGGGAGGCGAGACTTCCCCATTTTGGGTATGTTCGCGAGACGGAAACAAATTGCAACGCAAGCGAGACAGCCGTTGGGAGCGGTGTTTCCGGAGTGGGGTTAAGGAGGGCACTAGTTTGTAGTGTCTGTTCTACAATTGATCGGCTGATAGGCAGTTGCCAATACGGCAGTGATACAGCGGGAGAAAGGGAGAGGATCCTGCCTCACATGATCATGGTCGACGCACTAGGGGGAGGAGTCTTAAGAAAAAAAAAAAAAAGGGGCGGGGAAGCTAGCACGAGTAAATAAGTCAAAAAAAATCCAATTTCATTAAGATCATTTTTGATGAGACAGGGACAAGAGACTTTGGGGCTTAAGGACGACCTAAGACCATACCCCTGGGGGGACGATTGTTATCCGTCACCGCGGCACCGGATCATGCATTCCGGTGGAGCCGTCCTTTTTAGTCCGCTGAAGCCTGGAAGATGGTTTCTAACTTCGTGTCTTTGCCACTAGGAGGATTCAATATTCCTTGACCGGTCCGGGAGAGACTGGCCTGTATGCCTGTATGTATGTATGTATGTATCCCCCCTCCAATACATACGTACAAACCTTACTTTTTGCTCGTCGCTTTTTGTCGATTCAAGTAGTACTATTTCCGGATTAACTTTCCCAGACCCGAAAGGCCCGGCCGGCCACCATCGCGACACAGCACACGGCAAAATTTGATCCTTCATTACCATTCCTCCTGGTCCTCCATAACTAGTATGGTTTGAGAATCTCAAGAATATTGCCACGTTCCAGGATTTCCGTACTCCGTCATCGTCCGGACTTCAATCACCCTTGCCTTCCTGGGCATGTGGGGAACAAATTTACCTTGTTGCCATTCCGGCGTGGGAGAAAATGTAGAAAGTACGAAAGGATCCGTACTTCTTTGCCATCCACTCGCCAGAGTGGAGTTTTCCTCCCGTCACCCAAACCGGAAGTACGACGAGGGTACTTTTTTGGTTCCGAAAGCCTTCCCCGGAATTAGCTCGTGACGTCCCAGCAAATGAAACAAGGTGCCGCCTTCAAAAGCATTCTAGTGACCCAGAACCATGTTTCACCTCGCACTAATGTAGACGTAAATCTAACCAGCGAACGGGTTCATTGGCCCGGGGGTGGGCATCCGATTCCAGGCACAAAGCCGTGGATTTTGTCATAACTTGCGCTGAACCTTTTCTGGTAGGTCAGCAGTCCCTCAGCTCCGCCTCAGTACTACCTAGTACTGCTGCCGGGGTTCGGTAGATACTGGCAAGGGGAGTCCTTATCCTGTTCCACTTGAAAATAGTGGTATGAGTGTTGACGTCAATCGTAACACAAGCTGGGGTGGATTCCACAGAATTTTTTTTCTTTTTCTTTTTCTCTTTTCTTTTTTTTTTTTTTTTTCCCTTTTTCTCTCTTTCTTCCGCAAACGACAATTGGAAGAGACCAACAGAGCCCGAGAGAATAAGAGCTAATTTAGAAATCTCGGTTTTTAATCATTTTTTTATTCCTCGAATATGACCTGGTGCTCTTCTCAGGACAAGTGGGTTAATTTCAGCTCAGCCACTGGTATGGATGGTTGCTGTCATGACATGGATGCCAGCTGAAGACTTCGAAACAAGAGCCACACTCCCTCCGCCACAACCGCACTCGCATTTGTCTCGCCTAAAATTTACTATGAGATTTGAGTAGAGCCCGTGGGCGGATTTTCCCGATTAACTCATCGTAGAAAATACCACATTGATTCTAGAAAGATTTGACACATGTTGCAGATACTGCAACATTAATAATATGGAGTCAATAATCATCGTGAAACATCGGTCCACGCAACACCCACCATCATCAGAGGCCGATCAATCATTCTGTCACTCGGCCGGAAATTAAGACATTGCTAGCATCTCTACAAAAGAGGCGGTGAAATACTCTCTCTCTTTGCTCTGTTTTTTTTTCTTTTTTCTTTTTTTTTTTCGGTTTTGTTTTCGTATAGATTTTCTTATGACTTCCTTTAATATTCTACTTCCTACCAAATAGATTAATGTTTAACTAGTAGTATATTAAGTTATTTTGCTTGAAGGGGGTGATTTTGGGGGGGGGAGGGGTGAAAAATGATAGTACAAAAACCAAATCTGAACCTGTCTGATTTTCATGGCTTCCCCGACGTCACGTCCCGACAGTCTGGAACGGAGATGCGGCTTGAGAACGATCCACAAAACATATACCCCCCCATCCAACAAGAATATGGTGGCTTGTTGTTTGGGGGCTGCAATATGGAGCTTATCAGTGGTATGTCATTGTGTTAATTAAGGGTTAAAGGAGAAACCCCCCCCCCGCCCCCATTTGGCCAGGAAGGGGTTCCCCTGTATGGAGCACAGCAGGATCGGAGAATGATAAGAGAGGAAGACCGGGTTTGTATGTAAGTGAGAATGACTGCCAGTACTCCGCACCTAAGGTACCGACTTGACCACCTCCCTGAAGGGTTAATCCAGTTATTTTAAACCACACAAGAGAAAAGAACAAATAATGTTCGAAAGCAACTACAGAATGGCCTGACACTGCGGTATTTTTTATTTTATTTTCTTTTTCTCCCATGCCGCGGTAATGCCCTACATAATAATAATATAATGATCGCGGGGCAACCCAAACCCCGCCTCCAAGTCAGCAGAGGTGTAGGAGTCAACAAGTAGATAATGAATTAGCCTTGCATGACGAGATGTATAGGTACTAGGTAGAGTAATGCATATACATGCCCGAGATAATTCTATCCTATCCTCATATCCCACGACTATTCATTTTTTTTGCTGAAAGATGGCTGCCTACCAGTCCATTAGATATTGTGGCTGTGTATACCAAGTAATTTGATCAGGTCATCATTTATTACTCACCGTCTATTTTGATTCCGATTTTGATCGACCTTCTGCAAGGTAGACCAGGTTGGCGATACGTTAAGGCTGATTGTATTAGGACTTTACCCGCCATTTCATTCCTGCCCAAGCTAAGACGGCGTATTCCCACGAGCGCACCTATGATAATGACTGGCGGGAATAATAAGCTGCGGCGATAGGTGATAATGGCCTAGGATCTTGACAGATGCTGTCAAAATGTGCCCTGCATTGAGGATTGTAGTCACTTAAGGGATCTGCAAGCCCCTCCTTCTTCCCTCTTGACCGCTCACTGCTGGTGATTTCACGATCCCTGATTGCCCCTCACCTCCACTCCATGGCGGGAGCAACTGAAGTCATTCTTGCAGGGCTTCCTCGTCGAGTTGCCAACAAACTCACCGACGCGACTGGTCTGACCTCCTGTTAGTCAGTTCCTACGTCTCAACAGGCCAATAATCCCCGAGAATGAACCAAGCCCAACGCTCACGGGCAGTAACCCCCGGGTCAAATGAGGCTCACATGACCAGCATGGATGCACACATCGTTCAGGTGCATTGCGAATGACATCTCACAGGTTGTTCTTGTTTCCCCCTCCGGTCTATCCGAATGGACACCGACATGGACACGATGCTAAGCTAAGAGAGACACGATGTTTTCAATCGTCCTATCCTGCGTAACATGCATTGATTTTTTTTTTTGAAGAGCGACGCGCCGACACCGCCAGATAATGTATTGTGACATCTTTGCATCACCTGCCAACACGAGGAACTCGGGGGAACACTACCTCGATTTGTTTTCGCCAGAGAATTCCGCCTAACCGTTAAAGAAAGGTATTGAAATTACTCTCTAGTATGCATGAAATGCAGATGGTAACGTGAGTAACGAAATGGCCTAAACCCAAAAGAGAAAATCATTTAAAATAAAACAACTTAATAATGGAAGAAATATTCAACGGACGGTAAAAAAAAGAAAAAAGAAAAAAGAAAAAAGAAAAGGAACTTGGTACGTCACCACCTGAAGGAGCAAACGGATCGGGATCTCCGGGGAAGCTCTGGCATTGGCTTCAATGTGGCACCTACTGGAGAGGAAAACCAATTTGTTTGCTTTCAATCAGCCTGTTGGAACCCGTCGGGAAGTGTTCTTGGAGGAGAAGCGACCCCCTTCGCCATATAGGATCTTTAGGGTTGCATCTTCCCTCGTGGGAACCATGTGTAGTGGTGGTGTATGGGCTGTTGTGAACACAACGGCTACATTGGATCACCAGATTCAGTTTCAAGTTGACTTTCGGAATTCTCTTCCACCATCCCTATTCCTGAGAAAAGAAATTGCTTGAACTTGCCCCGAATCGATTGGATGGCTGCCTGCCAAAGTACGATGACGTTGTAGCTGCTTTGCCTGTCAATTCCTTCTGGCGCTCCTATCGAAATTGATCTAAATGGCCTATGGGTCCGGTCACATCTCGGTGAGAGAAGTCAAGAGATCACTTGCAGCGTCGTTTCTTCTATGATTTTTCTTTCCCTCTTCCTCATCCCCGTTTGGCTCGCGTGGCCCCAGATCGGGGACCACACTAGGCAGGCACTATGAGATCCACCACCTATGTGATAGTTTGTATACTATTTACCTTTTGCAGCTGTTACGTATCATGGACGTATGCATTCCGTGCCCGACCCTGGTTCGTACGGTATGGGGCCTGTATCGGATCTGCAATAGAGAATCCCAACTCCTTGGTCCTTAGGCTGAGGGTATAGGTTCCCACCTCCGCCTTTCTTTTAGTGCCTATATAACAGAGCAGATGGCTTTAACACCTTTTTGTTAAAAAATTTTTTTTTTTTAATTTTACATGGTTTATGTATTTTATTTATTTATTTTTTTGTTCCTTTCTTTCCGTTCCTTACCGACCTCTTTCTCTTTTTCCGAGCCGAAATTAGTTCATTTTATCATTATGATTGGATAAGCTTATATATCGAGATGCCTTGCCATAAAACAATGGAAGATCGTCGGGTATCAGTCAGGACCGTTGTTCTGATAGTCATGTTTAGTGTCGCGAAAAACCCCAACAGACTGGCAACTGTATCCACTCTATGCGTGTAATTTGTTTGGGGGAGAATGACGTCAAAGATATTTGCCCAAAAGGTGCTGTTCTCTTTGATGGACGAGGTAGAAACAAACCACGAATAATCATCATCATCATTATTATTATTAGGTGTTATTGTTCTTCCGGCCGACAAAAACTCAAAAGAAGGAAAAAGAGAGTTTTTGACTGCAGCGTAAATCAGCATCAAATTATATGCTGCAACGCAGCTCAACTCCTCGCTTGACCCTTTCCCAGGTACGGAGTACCTGGTACTGTACTGTTATTGTCATACGCATGAAGGTAGAAAGTCTAATAAGACCTTCCATGTAGTAGTAGTACTTATGGCGAATAACTAGGTTCCTCGGAAGATTTTCTTGCCCAACTATTATAGTAGAGGAGAATATTGAGGGGGTAAGCTTACCTGCTCTCTAATGCCAGTGGGAAGCAAGTTCAAGCTAATTCTATGGCCGAAACAACTTTACGCCAGGAATTATCCGAAATTGTAACGTAAATTTACCGAATTCTTCTCATCTCTCTTTATTTTTTGCTTTTGTTTGTTTTTTTGCTTTCTTTCCTGTTTTTAAAAACAAAACAAAAAAACACATTTCTTTATGGTTATTCTATTCTCTCTTTTCCGATAAGGAGATCAACTTCGGATGAGCAGGAAACGTCAATCACCCTGTCTCCCGATCACCAACCCGTTGCCGGCCCACTTAGGGTAACTGGAAGCAATAGCGCCTTTCTCACCGTAAGGGTCAATTGTCGATTGCTCACCGTTACCAGTCCACAATCATCAGCCCCACCCTCTTTTTGTTGATGATGGTAAGTAATACTCATCCCTTCTCCTTGTGAGCTACCTTTTTTTTTTTTTTTTTTTTTTTTTTTTTTTTTTCTCTTTTTTTTTTTTTTTTTTTTTTTTTTTTTTTTTTTTTTTTTTTTTTTTTTTTCACAAATTTTTGTCTTACTTTTTTTTTTTTTTTTTTTTGTTCTTAAATGACTGAATCAGGACTTGGCACTTACCGTTTGCCCTGACTGAGCACATCGCATATTCGACGGTTGTACGG